>SKCR01050664.1:0-38774 GCA_019454045.1 Zanthoxylum bungeanum
GCTAAGCATTATTAAACACATATTCTAAGTCAATATTTCATGTAAATAAATTCTAAATAACATGCCAAAACAAATATTCATGTTAAACATATTTTCTAAGTTATTATTTCATGTGAATAAATTCCATACAACACCAAACTAATTATTCATGCTAAATGCCATAAAATAAATTTCCTAAATCATGATTCTATATAAATAAATTTAATAAGAGGTGCCCTCAGGTCTTACCTTTTTTGTCGCTGTTCGGAGGTGCGTTATATGGCCGTCGGAAGAGCTAAAACATCGTGACTCCATTGGTTCGCTGCTTTGGCATTTTCCTTCGCTGTTTCGCTCTTTCGCTCGCTGTTTTCACTCCGTTTGATGTCGTTTTGCTTCTGTGTCGCTGCCGTGTTTAGGCCACTGGTTTTCTATGGATTAGGGGATGTCAACTCTTGACTTCTCATTCCAACGACCGTATTCCGAGACCTACACGACTAAAATGTGGTGCCTCCTTACGAGACTCATCATTGGGCTCGATATGCAAAAATGCAATGCATACACAATCTTGGACTAATGGGGATTATTTCAAAGGCCGTATAGGAAGGAGGCAGTCATGTTTGGGAATCATCCCAAAACCATTGGCTGAAGCAAATCTTATTGAACCATCAAACGGAGAGGAACTGATCGTGCCAGGTATGTCTGAACGACTGGTAGAAATGATTAACCGTGCTGATGCTTTTATTGCTTTGCTAGGTGGCTTGGGTACATTGGAGGAAATTTTTATAGTGCTATCTTGGGCGAACTTGAACATACACCAGAAACCAATTGGGCTGTTTAACGTTGATGAATTTTATGATTTTCTTTGTGTGTTTCTTGATGATGCCCGGAGAAATGGGTTCGTGTCAAAACCTTTAAAAGAACTCCTCTTTACTGCCAGAACTGCTCCGGATTTAATTGACTAAATCTTAGCCTATGAACCACAAATTGACCATGTCCTTTCAAAGATAAATTGTTCCGAGGACGATCGTGGTAAGAGGCGTCAGATTAATCTGGATCTTAACGTTTAACTTTTCGTGTAGAATTTCAGCTAGCCAGGTATTATCTTCTAAACTCTTCTTCTACTATTTAAGACATTGGGGACAATATCTCATTTAGGTTTGGGGGAGGGAATTAGTTGATTAGTATCTTGTTTTTAGTTGTGTGTTGTTTTTATTTTTTTTAGTTCCAAAATTTTTCGAAAAATACAAAAATAATTGAAAATTTTTCAAAAAATTACAAAAATATTTTACGTTTTTGTTTTTATTTTGACTAAAAATGTGAAATTGGTAAGAGATAACTGAGTAAGGAGTTCCCACTCTTGAGACTTATCTCAACCTATTTCGGAACAAGTTAATTTTTGTTTATTTCCTTTTGAATTATTTAATTTGTGAATTCTCCATAATACTGACTAAAATGGATCTTCATATGCTGAGTTGGCAGGTATTATCACATACATAGTAACATACATACATGAGCTAAAATTGAAAATTTTGTAATATTCAGTGCTTTAGTTTAATTGGAGGAAACATCTCAAAAAGTGATGAAGTAAAAAAAAAATCTGAGATCTGAGTAATTAAGTCTGTAGGGGTGTTTAACACCTAGTGCCCTAAAGCCAACTGGTTTGGGAGTCACTGGCCCAAAGCTCGCTACATGGATCAAAGATGCTGCAAAAATATATATATCTGAAGTCTGAGTAATTAAGTCCGTAGGGGTTTCTTAACACCTGGTGCCCTAAAGCCAACTGGTTTGGGAGCCACCGGCCCAACACTCGCTACATAGATGGAAGTTATTGTATATAAATAAAAAAATCAAAATCAAAGAAAAAATCAGAAAAATTATTCCATTGCTACAAAAATGTGTGAATTCTGATAAAATTTTAGGACAAAAATATTACTCTCTTATCAACTGCACTTATGACTATTGTGGGCAAAAATGAGTTGTTTAATATTTTATTGGCTGTGTATATTGAGAATGGTAAATATAATCGGAGAATTTATTTATTTGGTAATTTAGAAAGAAACAAAACAACTAGTAACTTGAGGTAGAAGTTTCACCTGATTAGTCACTAACATCTTTATTCTCTTTTCTCTTGTCTTTTGCTTTTGTGTGCATTAGTTTCACTACCTTTTTACTTTTGTAAAGTGTTTGTGGGTATCATTGCTGTAAACCCTCACGAGACTACAACTCGTCCACTAGGGACACCTTGGGGTTTAAAGGCTTGTTGCATATGCTAAATGCAACTGTGATCCCTACGAAAGTGGCTTGGTTAAATTTTAAAGATGTTTATGTTATTTTATTCTATGTTTTGCTCGAGGACTAGCAAAATGTTAGGTTTGGGGGTGTGATGAGTGGTATATCTATCACTATTTCCCACTCATTTAACCTAATATTTTGTATAGTTTCTTGAGTTTTGTGAATATTTTGATGTATTTTGTGTTATTTTTTAGATAAATAAAGTTTCAGGACATTCTGGAGGTGATTTGGAGCAAAACAGTGAAAATTGGAAAAATGGGCATTTTTGTAATTTGGCCGCGTCGCGACGCGCAAGCCCTTGGCGTCGCGACGCCTAACGTGCACCGGGTCCATGCTAACGTGCGTTGGGTCAACATGTCAGAATTGAAAAAGTTTGACTTTGCTAACGTGCACCGTGCCACGTGTCACCATCACAGCCGATCTACTAATGCATCATGCCACGTGTCATCATCCTACGGTGCCGAAAATTACCATTGCCACGTGTGCCATGTGTCACTCCATGTCATCATCCCACTTCACCAGTTGACCGAGTCAATGTCCCACATCATCATCAACCAATCACAGCGTGCCACGTGTCGCAATCCTACGGTGCCGACACTCCCTTTCGCCATGTGTCGCCACATCACTGCCACATCATGCCACATCAGCATAATAATTGAGCTCTCAGCCGCCTTGCCTTGTGTCGCCTTATCTCCTTATCCAGAATTGCCACGTGTCATCATCTCAGCAGGCCACGCCAAAAGAGCCAGCGTCGCGACGCAATAACCTTTGGCGTCGCGACGCCCATAGCCTATCCGCGACTATAAATTGGTAGATGTACCATTCTCTCTGATTTCTTTTATGTAAATAGGGAGTCTTCTCTCTAGTTTATTTTAATTTCAGTTTTGTAATTAAATTTTAATTACGTTTTGTAATAATAGTATTTACTTTCTTTATTTTTACAGTTTTTACTATTCAACCATGAGGAGGTAACTTCCCCCTGCTAGGGTGAAATGTAATTCTTTTACTATTTCTATTTAGATTAATCTCCCGTAATTATAATATATTCACTATTTAAAATTTGACTTAAAAAGGATACCGCTATATTGGTCGGTTGGTAATTTATTTTAAATTGGTTTAAACCTGACTAAGCAAGGATACCGCCAGATTGGTCGGTTGGTAATTAAACTTTCTTACCGCCTATATGGCAGGTTCATGGACAAATCTTTTTACCGCTTTAATGGCTGGTTGGACTTAATTTGACTTAATCAGGTTACCGCATATATGGCTGGTTGGTAATGTTATCACAAGTTTATATATTATATTATGAGAGATATCTAAATTAGTAGTAGTAAAAATAATTTCTTTTACCTTAGCATTTTATTTTATTTTACTTCTCAGTATTTACTTTTCCACATTTACCTTTCAGCATTTTTACTTTATGTCTTTTACTTTTAAGTTTTTACTAGCCCTAGTTATGTGTCGTAACTAAGGTAGATATCTGGGGTTGTGATGAATTCCAATATCACCCGTTTATAAGGGGTAAGATTATAGTTTGGGTAATATAAAGATTTATTTATTGAGTCTTAATCTTAAGGCTTTTTCATTAACTGGCCATTAATAAAATTGAACTGGTAAACTTAAAATGAACTTGGAAAATGGATTTTAGGTTTAAGACCTTAGACTCAATAGCCCACGATCTTCCTTGAGGATAGATAACCCTTTAATAGATTTCCTTCCAAGATAGGAATATACCTGTCGGGCGGGGGTAGCCATAATTGGAACTTAATCTTAATGAATTCAGGTAATTTGGTTGACATAGACATATAGTTCAATTGGGTTATACTGGGTATTTGTAGTTGACCATCGAAAGAGGCTTTTACATAATTTAGTGTTCCAGGTTAATAAATCAATATTTTACCCAACTATAAGATAACCACTTCATCTTTAAATAATATTGGAAAGATTCACAAGCCTAGCTAGTTTTTAATATTGAATTTTCTTAAACCTACTTTCAAGCAATTTTATTTACTTGTTTAAATCTTCACCATTTCAAATCAATCAAACAATCTGTTAGATACTAGTAATCATTTGACCTCATAAAATTAATAGATAAGGTTTTAAGTCCTCGTGGGATCGATACTTTTTATACTACTTGAACGATACGTGCGTTTGCGATATACGCGTGTGTAAGCACCCGGTTAGCAACGTCCTGACATTACATATAATTATTTACTGGACGAAGGCCACTGAAGCTCGTCAGGCGAATCTCTCAGGAGTGAGAACGTGTCCCTCAACTTATTCCACTCTTTCTGCATCTCCAAGTCGGCTGTCACTAGATCGGTCAAGCCACGCTCAAAATCAACTCGGGCCAAATCTCTGAACTCGGCCATTATGGCAGTCACCTCAGCCACCTGAGAAGCAATCCCCCTTTTCTTGGCATCTCGCCTCATACGAGTTTCCTCTATAAGGCATTGGATCTCCTCAAATTTCCGTTCTAAATCCAACAACAAAGACTCCTCAATAACCATTTCGTCTGTGGCTTCCCTTATAGTTTGTCAAAGATTATCAATGATATCTCGAAGCCTGTCCTTCTTGGTTATGGAAGCACGAAACCCAGCCTTTTGACTGTGTATGGTCCGATAACGAAGAATGAGGTCCGGGAACTTGCTTTGCAAATCTTGGAGAGAGAGATGGCATTCCGCTGAAATGGGCAAAACAGGAAGACCCAACAGTCGGTCTAGCTCAGAGGAAGTTCTTTCCCATTTGAGCATTTTCTCTAGTAGGGCAGCTTGACCGATCTATATTGTCATGAGGGAGGCATATTGGTCGATGACCTTCCGAAGGGTTTCCAAGTCTGTTGTAGCCTGGGACGGATATGAGGGAGGCAAGGACAAAGCAGAGGCTAATCGTTCAAGATCGTTCAAAATATACTGGACCGATTGCAAAAATTGATCCGACGTCTGTTTACTAGAGAGCCAAGGTTAGTTAATCAGAAAAGATGAAGAAATGGAAAGGATAAGGAAGCACCACTTACAGCTTCGGGCCTGTGAGCTGAGCTGGACGACTCATTGGCAGTAGTCATGGGGATTTCAAGTGGCAATGCAGGTTCTCCCCTCGGAGATTGGAGTATGGGGACATGTGATGTGGACCAAAGAGGAGAAGACATAAATGCCGAAGATGACGGCCGGTCGGGAGCAAAAGATTGTTGCGCCAAAGGGACATGAGATGTCGCTCGAGGAGGAGAGGGCAGAAGAGTCGAAGATGACGGTCGTTCAGGAGCAACGGGTTGTTGAGTTGAAGGATCAAGAGATGTCGCTAGAAGAGGAGAAGGCGGAGGTGACGAGGACGACGGCCATTCATGAGCCGATGTTTGTTGCATTGAAGGGACATGGGACGTTGCCCGTGGAGGTGATGATTGTTTGGGCATGGCTGCCGGCTGCCGGTCGGGCCTTTGCAGAACTATCAGAAACGGAAGAGTCAGAAACATGAATAACTTTTGTCTCTTCATAAATACGACGAAGTACATCATCTTTATACATAGACCATGCCTCTTCCAATAATTCTAATTCGGCCAAACTAAAAAGGCCATCTACATCCCTATAACTCCCCTTAAATCCCGCAGCAGCCAATCTGCTATCAAGGGATAAAGCGGTTGAGATGACACCAATGAGGCCCATCATCCGGCCAAATAGGCTCATCCTCTGGCCGAACAGGCTCATCATCTGGGTCTTGCACAATTGTGACAGGATCATCCAACGAGTGATATTCAAATGAGGGATGATCCCTTGAGATTTCCTCAACAAGTGGGCGTGAACAATCTAATACTATACTTGACCTCATACCTTGAGAATCGGCTCTGGTCGAACGTGTAGCATCAGCTGTTTCATCACCTTCTGATGGGTGTTCACTGATTGGAATCTCAGCTGTTTCATCCTTATCTGATGGAAGTTGAACGACCGGGACCGCGGTAGATTCAGCTTCCCCCAGCGGACCTTCAACCATAGGAGCTTCGGGCCCCGAAGTTGGAGTCATTTCAGGCATGGCAGAAGATGGTTTCGTCCTAAGAACATGTACGGGACACAAAATTAACTTATAAAAATCCCAAATTTTACCATAGCCCGATGTATGAGAGGAGGAGAAGAGTTAAAACATACCTTCGCCCGACGATATATTAAAGGCTCGTCCGAATCCGAGCTGTGGGCGGGAGAAGACTGCTTCCATTTAACTTGTTTGGAGCCTGTCTTCTTCGGCCCGACTCTTTCAGAAGGCTTCTTGGGCCCGGCCGTTGCCAAAGGCTTCAAGGGGATGCTCGAAAAAACCAAGGCTGCGGGCAAAGAAAACAACCTTTCCCGACCAGACAGCCAAAAACAGTCAAAAAAAAGATGGATCGACGTGCAAAAGGAAAATGAGACGCATGAAAAAGAGGACAATCAAGAGCGAGTCTCAGACATGCATCGCTCAATATCAGGAAGTGAAAGAACTTTGAAGCGTTCTGGTGTGGGAGAACGAGAGCAAAATAATAGGAGGGGCCACCATTGGACGTGACCAAATTGGCGGGCACTGAAGTTAGGAGAATAGACCTCCACCCTGGCCTTACCATTGGCCCCGGTCAGGATGTTATGCATCAGATCGCGACTACATAAAAACTTGCGCCATATGCGATGGGCCGACTCATCGTCCTCTGATTTAGGAAGTGCATGAACAAAAGAAAGACTGTCACCCAAGGAGAAATGGAAGAAAGAATTGACCTGAAAGAGTGTGTAAAAGTAGTCGAAAACCGTGTGAGGAAGAATGGAGGTTGGCCCGAATTGGGTGAACAAAAGACCAGTACATGGATATGAATGAGTCGACTCGATTGATCCGAAAACTGGAAAGTATGCCTTAAGCCAAAGCTGGACGAGCCAAAGGGGGCCAGAAGCTATCGGCGAAACCCCAGACCGAAGCTGTTTTTGGAGAACAGTCAACCCCCGGTAAATGGCAGCCAACAGAAAGGAAGCCAAGTCCAAATGTTGACCGTTGGCAAGGTCTGACGATATAGGAAGATAGCCTACCATAGGCTTCTGACTAGGCACACAAATGATACATTTACAGAACCAATAATGAAGGAAAGATGTACGCTCTAACACTGAGACCGGACCAGCCGATTCAGAGAACGCACGAATAAAGGCCGAATAAGATGTGAAAGATGAAAAATCCATTGAATGAGAGGGGAAGCGAAAGGAAGTACATGGCGAAATGGTCGCACCCAACGGGGCCAACCCTGTCAAGGCACTGATATCGCGAAGAGTAATGTGAAAGGACCAGAAGGGAAGAGAAAGACGTTGTAGTCAGAAAACCAGAAGAGCAATAAGACGGGGAACAAATTCCAATAAAAAAGGGCAAAGCCAACAAAAGCTTAATAAGAAAAAGGAACTTTTGTTCCTCAAGGAAAATACGGGTATCCGCATGCAACAATATACGTTGGAACCAGGTCTCAAAGGAAGGATCAGGTCTAAGCCATGTGCGGATAGGGTTAGACTGGGCAAGAGAAGAGAAGTTCAGTGGCTCCGAGAAAAGAAGGTTGGAAGTGGAAGGAAACAACTGAGCCAAAGGGGCTGTAGCAATGGCGTTGTTATCAACAAAGATGGGGCCTAGAGAGCACTAGCCATAATCCTCGTTAAGGGTATGGACGTCAAAATGCCCACAAAGGGGTCACCCAATACCGCTTGATAATCGCCGAAAGTAAAGGTGGCCTTTTTGGAAGCAGAGGAAGAAGAAGCCATTAGCACATGAGGTCGATGGCACGAAAGAAGAAAAGTATGCTAAGGAGTGGAAAGTAAAGGGATGACGATTACAGGCCAAGCCCTTATATAAAAGGTGAAAATTCGCCCTATGACAGATGTCACGACCCAATTCGGGGAAGAAAAGAGCGGGAAAAGAAAAAGGGCGACGTTTGACACGATTTGATGGGGTGACACGAGAAACAACGCATTAATTGGCACCATGATGATCTTCTGAAGAGGCGTGTTGGGAAAGTCACACATTTATTGAGGGAATGATGGATTCACATAGGGAAGAGTAAAGGACTGCTCTTGGTACACGCAAATGACAAGATATAGCAAACGCCAGAAGGACGAAACCTGTACACGGCCAATCTCACCCAAGCTTTGAAATTCGCCTAAATTTCATATTCCAAATCAATCAAGGTGAATTTTGGGGACATTTGTTGGTAAAGAAAATCGCCCTAGAAGATACGAGTAAATGAAATGACATGTCAAGAGGCGAAGAACGATTAGGACGAGCAGGCACTGAAGGCGATTTGCAAACAGGGCGACAACGGGAGAAACAATCAGAACGATCGCCAGACGACGCAGTGACTATGACGACAAAAAGAATCAAGACGACTAATACATGCTGCAGTTGATCCCACGATTTAATGGTTAGACAGTACCACCCACGACTTGGCAGTTAATCGCGCATAATTTGACAGTTCCCCACGATCAGACAGTTATGGCACATAACTCGGCGGTTAGAGGCATGATCCATCAGTTGCAGAGAAGTTTGCAGATTGGAAACCGTCTGAGCAGTTAACGAGCTCCACTATAAAAAGCTCAATCATGCGAAGAAGAAAGAGGAGACCGAAAAATGAAGACTCAAAATGAGCATTTTATTTTAGTTTCTTAGCTTTGTAATTTTAGAACTGTAATTTGTGTGCTTGCGCCCCTTGGAGGCTTATTCACTTAATCAAACACCTCTTGCTGGGACTTTGTCTCAGGAGATTTGAACCTTACACGCTCTTTGACGGAAAATTGTGCAAACAAAACTTTATTTGATAATATACTTCTAGTAGTGACACTTCCCAATGTCAATTACAAACTACTTTGTAATTGCGCACTACATTATATATTATCGAGTCTTTATCTAATATATATATATCAATAAATCCTATTTAGTTTCAATCCAATCATAATTAGATCGAATACGTATATAAAAGCAATAAGTATTACCATAAATAAGTAATATTATGGAAAAAGGAATTATTCGTATTCATGAATCGGACATGAATACGATCCGGATTGGCACTCTGAGCACCAACCTTAACAACTTCTTACTCCGATATTGGATTGATGTGATTTCAGTTCCAAATGAAAGAAAACTCAAATATCTACAATTTTGCTATTTATAAGATTTTCTAGTTTTGAGGTTTTCAAGGTCGAAATTGGTGAAGAAATCAATGTGTGTTATATGTAATTTTAATTATTAGAAAACAAAGTAAAAAAAAATAAAAAAATTGAAATGTTGACAATTGTTGTAAAATGATCAACAAAAATAAAAAAAAAAGTCAAAAAAGGAAAAAGAAAAAAGAAAAAATAAATTAGTAAAAGTTTATTGTTTGTATTTGATTTGGAATGTTGTAATTCATAATTGAGGGATGAACACTTCTACTATAAATAGACGTGCTCACCTCTCATTTTCTTCATTCTTCTTTCATTTTCTCTCTTGAAGAATTTACAATAACTGTCTTGTGTGTGTTTTTTTATTTATTGTAATCTTTTTTTTTATTTTAGTAATAAAATATGCAAGTTGTTATTCAAATCATGAGTAGCTCATTTATTTTGCTAGGGTAAAGGGTGAAGCTCTTAATATGAGAATATAGATAAATCTCACTTATATTATAATATATTAATTGTAATCTAAAACTAATATTTAATTTAAATCTGAATTAATTATTGACAAATTTTATTACCGCCTATATGACTAGTTTTATTTATTTGGCATAATTGAGTATCTAACTCGACTTGTTATAGACAATTTATGACTGATTTTATATGTTTTGACATAATTAATTCCTGAAATAAATTAACTGGGTAATAATGACAATTTATATATTATAAAAAGTAAGTTTTCTAAATTTGAAATATTAAGAGTGAATCCTCTAGTCCCAACATTTTATTTTATTGTTGTAGTCAAATTTAAAAATGTCAATCACTTCAAATTGTTCAGTCTTTTTATTTTCACTCAAAATTATTATTTTATTTTACTAAATTTATTCCCTGTAGATCAATCCCGAACTTGTTGGATTATTTTATTACTTCGACACTCTTATATTTGAGAGTAAAGAACCACTTTTGAGTGTGTCAAAAAATAATCATATTTTATGTGAATTTAAATTTTATCTGCTAATATTTTTTACATAGTTTTATTAGATTTTGCATAAATTTATGATTGTTTCATTATTATGATCTCATTATTGGTTTTTTTTAATTTTTAATTTATATCCTCTCCAGAATACAAGATGTTTTATTAGAGGTAATTTTGATAGAAAAGTTCATATGTACACTAATATTCAAAATAGTACAAGCACTAAAATTTTTTTATCAATGATACACTCACACAACTTTTTCACTTAAAATTTTATTAATTCTCTCACTGTAGCTACAGTGATTCAATGTAGATCACTGTAGCTATAGTGAGAGAGTTGGTAAAATTTTAAGTGAAATTATGTGTGAGTGTATCATTTTTGAAAATTTTTACCCAAACAAATTATATTTTATTCTAAGCAGTTATAACATACTCATGGTGTGTTTGTTCATCACTGTTAACGTTTTTTTGAGAACATATTTTTCTCATTTTACGGTGTTTGAGACCTTACAAAAAATTTAGTCAATATAAACTATTTTTTTATAAATAAAAAGTTTAGTAATTTTTTCGAAAAATACTTACGGAATATAAATCCGTAAGTCTTTTACGGAAAATTTTTTTTCTTCTCCAAATCTTCTATAGATTGTTTTTAACTAGAGATGGAAAAATTCGAATTCAGACCTCCACCAATCTCTATGAGTATGCTCTATACTCACCTCTTTTGAGGATCTTGTGTAACAGAAAATAGTGGTAAACTATTCTTTTTCTTCTTGCAAATGAAGCACCTGCCTGCTGTCTTTGGTTTTCCACGCCAATCTTTCTGTTTGAAATATACCGGACGTGACGCCATTCCTTCGTGTGCCTCTTATTTTTCTTAAAGAGCTTGTGATGAGATTTTTTCTTTGAAGGACATGTGCACGTCTTATGATCCTTGCATTTGATTGTCAAATAAGCAGCTATTGGAGATGGAGAGCTAATGAATCCACCTCAGTCTGTTCTCTGAACATTCTGAAAACATGATCACATTTTGTCTCAATACTGCGTAATACAGTATTCTAAGTGTGCCAGTTTAACACCCAGATTTTTATATTTTTCATTTAAATTCATATTTTTTTTATTTTTTATTAGATTATATTATATTTATTTTACGGACTCAGGTATTTTCCGACCCATAACTTTCTGAGAATATGTGAATCTGGATCGGAATTAAACATTTTTGCCATACTCTACTTTTAAGCACCATAAAATATAATTCGAAAAAATTATTAAACACAGCAAACACGATTTATAGGTGATAACTATAACACCATGCAATATTTCAAAAATAGTGGAAGCACGAAAAACCTGAACACAAACAAATTACAAAGAGTCTTATATTTAATCTTTATAAATAGCGTTTGTCCGGGAAATTTCAAAAATAGTGGAAGCACGCCATCCAAGCCTGTTAAAAGAAGATGATTTTTTTCACCAAGAAAAATTATTTGGTTATGGGTACAAAGCCTTAAGAGGACTTCTGGGAAATTTCGTATACAATTTATTCCCCAAAAAAAGTACTATGTATTTACTAATTTTCGAGGAGAGGACACACGTGACAACTTTACCATCGATCTTCACCCAACTTTAGAGATGATAATGTTGCTCACGGGAAAGAAAAAAGGGAAAAATAAATTAAGCAGGGATGATTACGGTCTTTTAAATCTCAAAAAATAAGTTATAAGGGGTGTATTTTTTGTGGTAATGGATTTAAGATTTGATTATCAAATCCTGTAGGATTTTATTTTATTTTGTTTAAATTCGAATCTAGTGATTTAACGAGTTAATTTTCCAAAAAAAAAAAATTCTCAAAAAGGAAAAAAAAAATTGGTTGCAACTTGCAAAATTTGTTGCGGTTGGCCACCGTTGCTATGATGCCATGGATAGACTTTATAGGATTCCAGTTGTAAATAATCTGATCCGGTCCCATTTTTGTCTTTGGAAAAAAAATGGTTTTGAAATAAATATATTCAATAAATTAGACAAATATTACTAATTTTTCTACGTGTTTCTATTATTTTTGTTTTAATACATATTCTTATAAATAAATGTTAAATCTGTTTTTAAATCTAAAAAAAATAATCCAAAATTGAATCCCTATTCAATATAATATAATAAAATTTTTGTAAAATGATACCAAACAAATCTGACATATCACCAACCCCTGGGTTGGTCAAGAACCTATTTTGTCAAGAGTTTTAGTCTCTTTTATGAGTATGAAAGTTTATTATTTGTAATTTTTTTATTTCATAAATTTTAATTGGATTTCGACTTTAATATGACGAGACAGATCCCATGATCGTTGCCCCAAGTTTCAAATCTTGGTAGACATATATGGTTGTATAACATTTTAATTTATTTGGTAGATCTCTCAATTATAACAATAATTTTGTACCGTTTTTCAAATAAAGTTTTTAAGTAAGGCTTTTATATAAGAAAATATAAATAAATTAGTTTTTTTTTTTTTTTTTTTTTTTTTTTTTTTTGGTATTAAAAAGGTAATTTTGCCCTGTGGAGAAACCTTACCAAACATGTAACAAAGTCACATTAATGATATAAATTAATTATACCTAATTAACAGATATGAAGTGCAAATACGTTCTAAAATTAGGATTTATCACTATTTATTGTTATTTAGCAACTATATATAGCTGTCTATAGTCAACTTCAGATTTTTAATTATAGCATGCGAATATCTTGACACTAATTATAGAGCCTAATCTTACACTTGGCAAAATCTCATACCGATCTGCATAGTGTAATCATGCATCTGCATGTATCCAGTATTTCCTCTCCTGTGGCAAAGAAAAGAGAAAGAGAAACAAAATTCATGCATTAAGATTTAAATAAAAACAAAATGCAGCCACATGACCACTGAACTGGCACCACATCTGCTGTCTCTATACGCAGCACAGTAGAGCAGTAGATGCAAAAGCAATTCTATATAAGAAAACAGAAAACACAAACCAGATTATTAATATTATTGTTGTTGTTGTTAAGGAAAAATGGCTTTCTGGGTATTTACAAGCAGCAGCTTCTCATCTGCTTCTGCTTTTCTTCTTCTTCTTCTTCTTCAGATTCTTTATTATTCTCGCCAAACAAATGCAATAAGTAACTGTGATATCTTCACCGGGAGGTGGGTTCTTGATCAGTCATATCCCCTCTATGATTCTGCCAAGTGTCCCTTCATCGAACATGAATTCTCCTGCAAGAAGAATGGCCGGCCGGATCTTGACTACACCAAATATCGATGGCAGCCCCGTGATTGTAATTTAACAAAGTAAGTTCCTTTTTCGATTTCTTTTTTTTTTTTTTTTTTTTTTTTTTCACAAAAAGGCCGTGTTGGTGTTATAATCTCCTTATAAAGAAGATTTGCTTTTATTTATTTATATTTTACCATAGATAAATATGGGGAAAAAATTATTAATAGGATAGCAGTAAAACTCAAATAAATATAACCCATTTTTTTATTTTCGCATATTAGTTGAGTTTAATTTTAGTGATCAAACTCGAAAATTTTTTGATTTTATATGTAGTTCTTCATTTTATATATCTAACTATTTGTTTGTGTGGTAGAACTTTACAAATAATAGAATTAAAAGAAGAGTATAAAAGTTGGTAAAGAATGCTATGTTAGTGCTTGAATATGAAAAATTGATCTCTTATTTCATGGTTTTTTACACTATTTATAATGTCTTATTACAAGAAAAATAAACTAACAGCGGTTACATTCCATTCACGTTTCTCACTAACTAACTCACTCTAGTATCTTGGAATTTCTATATTCTAGATGATTGTCCAGCTTAAAGAAACGGAATGTAATTAATTGGCCGTCTGATTCATTGTTTAGAATATTCGTGTCATCAATGGTTGATATATGAGGCTTAATCCTCGCATGCTCTTTGCTTCTCTTTTCGGAGAAGGGTCTGAGATGGAGACCCTGCCAAAGAGTTCTGAATCCAGGTTCTGAACGAATGTCCTTCTTTCAGACCCTGAAAGAAGTTTCTGGATCAGACCTTGGAGACAGCCTTCGAAACTAGACTCTGGCAGGAGGTCCTATAATCAAATTCTGATATGAGGTCCTATAATCAGACTCTGGGGAGATACTGAGATCAAACCCTGATGATAGCTCTAGATCCCTTTTCGAGTGTGTTTGACCATGTGTTATGCGCCTGATTTCTCCCCAAACACTATTAAATAGATTATTGTGGTAGATAAATATTGACACACAGAGCCAAGAGGTCCGGTATTCATCAAATATAAAGAGATATATTTAATTTTGAATTTGAGTGGGTGAAGGTACAATATAATAAAATAAATAAATAGGAAAATAACATTCAATTATCCTTTCGAATTGTCATAATGATATTTTAATTCATACAATTTTGAAAATACAAGCATTAATCATTGTCGTTAAATATTTTTTTGTTAATTTTGAGTCATTTTTCATTCGATTTGTGTTAACACTTGAATATCTTAAAAACTGTTCAAATATTATAAAAGGTTGTTTCAAAATTAGATGAAAATTGATTTAATTAACAAAAATATTAAACGGTAAAGATTAAATATTATATTTTCTAAAATGTTAAGGATTAAAATGTGTATTTCTAAAATTAAAGAGACTAAATCTGGTATTTTTGAAGTTATTTTAGTAATTTACTAAGTAATTGATTATCATTTTCTTTTTAAAAAAGTAATAAAAAGTAATAAAATAACATTGCACATTTTTATCATAATTTTGGTTATATATCATTTTTGTAAATAGATATAAATGGAAAATCACTCCCAAAATTTATGAAATTTTTTTAATTTTATTTTATAAATTTAGTCGATTTTATTTTTTATCTTTAATTTTTATTGGTGTTAAGAGAATTTTGTCGCTTTCCTACCCTCATCGTGCCCGAGACGTCATGTGAACTAAGAATGGACTTTTGCAGTGTTTAACACGTCAAGCGCGTGGCCAATTAGAGACAAAGATTACTAACGAGTTGATTGGCTGAACACAGAGAATGTTTCTACTTAACTCCTCCTTGTTTTGCCTTTGTCAATCTACCAATGGTGGCGTGTATACACGCTGTTTTCGACCGCGTGGTTATCACTTAAAAACATTTTTCTTACTTTTCATCATTTTTTGGTTTCTTAAATTTAATATTGTTAGATTCTCTTCTAAGTTCTATCAAATATCAATGTCATAGGGGACTAAAAAGTAATTCAGTGCCTTCAAGTTCCCGGCTCTTACAATGGGACGCTAATTTTTATGGAAGATATATGTGGTCCCAATTTTTTTTTTTTTTTTTTTAATAATTATCCCTTAATTACCCATACTCCATGCTATGCTAGATTTGGCAAAAGTTCGGTTTGATTTCGTCCGATTCTATGATTTCAGGAAGTTGAAATCATGAAATCGGACCGAACCGAAACTGAATCGTCTGATTTGGTTCCGATTCGATCCTTTATTTTTTGGGGGAAAAAGAAAAAAGTTGATTTGGTTTGATTCCGAACCGAACCAGAATCAGATCGAATCTTAAGATTACAGTTTCAAATTATGTGAAATCATAACAAAACCGAGATAAATTTTCATTTTGGAACCGGAACCGGATAGAACCGTAACTTTTCAATTTCATCTTTTTCGGTTTCGATTCTGAACCGAAATCGTGACCAGGTCTACTCCATGTTATAATAAAATTAAAGTATCGTTGTTGTATATTTCTTTACTCTTACTATTAGAATAATATAGACATAGAGAATAATTATGGAAAAATAAAAGATATGATGGGTAATTAAAAAAAAAAAAAAACCAGGGACCTATATGACATTCTCCGTTGGTTATATTGTCATGTTCCATTATTATCCCCATATTTTTGCCTTGATTCCTCTTTGATCCCTTTTTTAAAGTAAATAAATGATCTTTTAGTGTTATATTGGTAAACTCCATTATTACTTTTAAATTAGAATGCAAAAAAAAAAAAAAAAAAAAAGAATTATTATTATATATCTATATATATATATAATTTTTTTTTTTTCGGTTGAAATTATGAATCTAATTAATCCGTTAATTTTATTGAATCCAATATAAATTGGCTTCGTTTTGATTAAACAAGGTGATTGTGGTGGGTTTGGTTGAAAATTAGAAATTCTTTGATAAATAATGCTGAAAATGTGATCCTAATCCATACCATTAATATCTTATGTCGTTTTGGATGCACTAATTTTCCCCCTCCATAGCTAGTCCCCACACTAAAAAGCAATCCTTTCATCTATTTCTTAAGCTTTTTTTAGTATTTTATTTATAAGAGGTTTAGAGTTTGAATCTTGCTAATATATAGTCGAAGGGTTTTGTTTATACTTATAATTTTTATTTTTTAAATTTATTCACATGAAACCTAATATTAATCTAGTTGTTCTTGATTTAAGTTCTGTTTGTCGTAACTTTTATTATTCCTTACTTATTTCCAAGTGATTGAATGTATGTGCTCTAATGAGGGATCCGGTCACACTAAAAGATAAAGAAAATATAAATATAAATTTAATGTAATATTATATATCTTGAGCATATTGGAACTTCATTATATATATACGTGTTAAGTTTTTGTCGCAAATCGTCAAACCAATCAATCAAGAATGCACGATTTTTACCGTGGTTCGCCGGAAAAAATTCCCGACTACATCCACGTTGAACTCCGGAATAGGGAGCTCGCTGCACTAATCAATTTCAAGATTACACACGGAATCTTGAATCCGTTTACAAATTGTAATTCCTCAAATCTCACAAAGAACCCTAATCTCTAAAAGTGACAATCTCTCAAATTCCTAATTGAAGATTACACTAACTTGGACTTAGGGAATAGGCTTAACACTTAGCCAATTATTAAGGGAATACAAATAATGAAAACTTCTCTACAATACTCAACCTAAGTGCTCTTTATATAGGATGAGCAAATAAAGGTAATTGGGACAACGGCAAGGATTGTGCCATGTGTCCCTCATCCAACGGATGACAAGGGCTTCACATTTTACAATCTCCACCTTGAAGCCCAAAAACATTTCTCACTCTCAATCATACACAAAGACACACTAAGGCCAATATAGCACAGCAAACCCACCTACTCACATCATCGCTCATGTCGGCTGCAAGGTCAGCCAACCCCCACCTGCAACAGCTTCATGCAGTGGGAGAGTTTGGTTGCAGTCACAATCTTTGTCCCCATGTCAGATGGGTTATCTTCTGTTGGAACCTTCTTAATCTCAATCTTACCGCTTGAGATAATTTCCCGCACAAAATGATACTTTACATCCACATGCTTGGTTCTCTCATGATGTACTGGATTCGTGCTCAGATGGATTGTACTCTGACTGTCAGAATACACAACTGTCTTCCCCTGCAGCTGTTGTATTTCGGTTAAGATACCCTGAAGCCAAATTGCTTCCTTGAACACATCAGTTATGGCTATATACTCCGCTTCGGTAGTTGACTTTCTTGAGTCCCTGTCACCTGCAAAATCAGATTCAACATACCCTACCAAGTCTAAAGCGTTAGATTTGTTAAAACATAAGCCACAATCAACAGTAGTATTCAAGTATCTTAACAACCATTGTAAAGCACTCAAGTGTGCTCCACTTGGATTAGACATAAACCTACTCAATAAAGATACAACATATGACAAGTCAGGTATAGTACTAATCATGACATACATCACAGAACCTATAGCATTTGCATAAGTCACATTTTCCATTTTAATCACCTCAGACCTAGTACTAAGAGAAGACATCTCCTCTTCCATAGCCTCTTCCCATTCAAATTTATGGGTAGACTTTAATGCCTCTCCTAAGCTAGCAGGCCCAACCCCATTAATTTCATGACTTGATATTAATGCACAAAAATACAAATCATTGGTTGAGTAATCATACCTGGTAGGAGGCCTTACCTGCCTCTTACTTCTGTCTCTCGCTAGCTGGTAGTTGGCCAATGTGTCTTGAGGTGTTTCATCATGCTGCTCAGTTTGATCCATTTGATCTACTGTGTCCTCTTCAATTTGTTCTTGTATCTCTGCTACTTCATTTCTGTTTTCCTTCTAGTTATTTCTCCTGGGCTGGGTGTCCTCAGATGTCTCCGTGCCTGACATGTCACCGACTTGCTCAGCGGTCCTTGATGTCCATGGCTCCACCTGCATCTGAGCTCCACCTGCAAAATCAAAATCTGCTAGATCCTTTTCTAAGGCACCTGCATTGTTGTTAGTAGATTTACAAGGAAAACTAATTTCATTGAATATAACATCCCGACTAACTATGACTTTGACTCCAGGTGATTCCCTTTCCCATAACCTATACCCTTTTGTCCCTTTTGGGTATAACCCAATAGCAAATCCATGAGGGCTTAGGCCCAAAGTGGACAATATCATACTAATGTGGAGATAAGTGGTGTCCTAGGTTCCTTACTCTGGTATCAGAGACATGCCCGGAGTTAGCTATGTGGATGAATCCTCGGAATACCGAACAAAGGTGGTGAGCCCCGATCGTGATCCGTGAGTGCTCGGTTAGACAGGCGGTGTGCTCTGGTCTTCATGGAGTGGACGGATAAATGATCGTTTGAGGGGAGACTCAGTTGTCCTTTGTGGTCCTTTGTTCGAGGGGAGGATTGTTGGGTGTGCAAACAAAGTCCCAAAGTCCCACATTGGTTAGATATGGGGAAGATCATGGGTATATAAGGATGGACATGTATCTTCATTGGTATGAGGCCTTTTGGGTATAACCCAAGAGCAAATCCATGAGGGCTTAGGCCCAAAGTGGACAATATCATACCAATGTGGAGATAAGTGATGTCCTAGGTTTCCTTACATTGGTATCAGAGCGTTTATCGATCCAGTGGGCCGAGAGAGTGATCTGTTGATTGAAGAACAAGGTCAGCCCAAGATTAAGCCTTCCTCAAAAATTCGGTGAGAAGAAACCCTAAAGATTCTGGTAAAACAACAGAGAAGCCGAATCACTGAGATCAAAGAAGAAAGCCCTAATTTTTGGTCAAATTGAAGTTTACAGAAGGCAGCCGATTCAAAGAACAGGTAATCACCGATCAAAGATTCAACCATTGCCGACTTCAGAGAACGAAGAAGAGTTGCCGATTGATCCCCTGGTTGAAAGATCTTGAGTGGAACAATCAAGATCACGGACAAACGAAATCCCTAAAATCGCAGAAAGAAAAAAGAGCCATCGACGAAAGCAAGAAATCAAGAGCAACATGAAGACTCACAGCCAAGATCAGCAAAGGACCGAGAACTGATCTGCCGAGGACGAATAGCTGACCAGAGGACTCCTAGGTTGCCGATTGCAAAAGACCTGCAATCACAGATAAAAAGCAAAACCAAGAAGAAACAGCCATAGAAGAACACAAAAGCCAAAGCCAATTCAAGAACTGATCTTGCTGGTCAAACTGCCGAGGACGAAGAACAATTGCCCAGTTGAAGTCCAAGAATTGACTTCATTCTCCTCTGGTTTGCCGATCAAAGAACGAAAATGAGAAGCTCAGAAGTTTCCGAATTAGGGGTTCTGTCTGACCCCCTAAATTGCCGATCTTGAAACTGACTTCATCCTTCTGGGGTTCTGCCGAGGGATCAATTGTGTATTTGTGAGGCAGATTGAGGATTTTCCGATCTAGATTCTTGGAGCAGTTTAAGTGTTTCAAGTTACTGACTAAGATTTTTTTCTTGGGTGTTTGAGAACCTGCTGTTTGAGTGACAAAGGCACTGTGTTGCCGAATTGCTGTGTGGGTGTTGCCACAATTGAAAGCTTGGGTGTTGAAGGCTTAGTTGCCTGGGGATTTAGTTACTGTGTTGCCAAATTAGGGCTCAAAAACAGATTCTGGAATTGTGGCCTGTGTGTGTTGAACCTGCTGTCCAGTTGGGATCCTTAGGTGTTGAGTGATTAAGGATTCAGTGTAGTTGGGCGTGCAATTGCCTGTGTGATACGGTGTGAGCTTTGTTGTTGGGTAATTAAGTCTCTGACTTGCTTGGGTGAGTGATCAATTAGGCAGTGAATTGCCGAGGGACCATTGGGAAAATTGGTTGTGTAATTGGCGACTGTGTTAGGGCAGATTGGGTGAGCAATTGCCAAGGGTACTTGCCAAGTGTTGTTCGGGAGAATAATTGCCTAATTGTTGGTTGGACTCGGTGTTCTCAAATTGAGTTTCTGCTTGTTAAAGGGGAGGACTATTGGGTGTGCAAACAAAGTCCCAAAGTCCCACATTGGTTAGATATGGGGAAGATCATGGGTATATAAGGATGGACAATATCTCCATTGGTGTGAGGCCTTTTGGGTATAACCCAAGAGCAAATCCATGAGGGCTTAGGCCCAAAGTGGACAATATCATACCAATGTGGAGATAAGTGATGTCCTAGGTTTCCTTACAGTGGTATCAGAGCCATGCCCCGGAGTTAGCCATGTGGATGAATCCTCGGAATACCGAACAAAGGTGGTGAGCCCCGATCGTGATCCGTGAGTGCTCGGTTAGACAGGCGGTGTGCTCTGGTCTTCATGGAGTGGACGGATGAAATGATAGTTTGAGGGGAGACTCAGTTGTCCTTTGTGGTCCTTTGTTCGAGGGGAGGATTGTTGGGTGTGCAAACAAAGTCTCAAAGTCCCACATTGGTTAGATATGGGGAAGATCATGGGTATATAAGGATGGACATGTATCTTCATTGGTATGAGGCCTTTTGGGTATAACCCAAGAGCAAATCCATGAGGGCTTAGGCCCAAAGTGGACAATATCATACCAATGTGGAGATAAGTGATGTCCTAGGTTCCTTACAGTGGTATCAGAGCCATGCCCCGGAGTTAGCCATGTGGATGAATCCTCGGAATACCGAACAAAGGTGGTGAGCCCCGATCGTGATCCGTGAGTGCTCGGTTAGACATGCGGTGTGCTCTGGTCTTCATGGAGTGGACAGATGAATGATCGTTTGAGGGGAGGCTCAGTTGTCCTTTGTGGTCCTTTGTTCGAGGGGAGGATTGTTGGGTGTGCAAACAAAGTCCCAAAGTCCCACATTGGTTAGATATGGAGAAGATCATGGGTATATAAGGATGGACATGTATCTTCATTGGTATGAGGCCTTTTGGGTATAACCCAAGAGCAAATCCATGAGGGCTTAGGCCCAAAGTGGACAATATCATACCAATGTAGAGATAAGTGGTGTCCTAGGTTCCTTACAATACGCAAACAAAATTTATATCACACTTGATGTGTCACTAATCATTTTCGGCACATACTAAATAATAATTCACTTTATTATTTTACTATTCATATGTTAATTCTAAATACCAATTGTTGATGTACATATTAGATGACACCTCATTTGCAATGTTGGGCTGCCTCGCTCAATTTGAAATTTTGTTAAAACACCTCATATAAATTGATGTAAATTCTAATTTTTAATGAAATAATTTTGATTGGTCCCCACTAAAAAAAGAGTATGAATGACTTCTTTTGGTGAAAATCAAATCTTGTTCCTGTTGAATCAAAATTCTGCATATGTCACTGCTCATTTGGGATATAAACTTTTCTATCTCAACTTTACAAACATATCATTAAGATAATAAAATTTGGACAATATTTGGTTTTGCATAAATGCAGATTGAATGGGTCGAGATTCTTGCAAAAATTCCGAGGGAAGAGCATAATGTTTGTAGGAGATTCTCTAAGCAGAAATCAATGGCAGTCATTGACATGCATGCTTCACTCTTCAGTCCCGTATGCTAAGTTTAATATTTCTAGAGTTGGTGATGTCTCCATATTCACATTCACCGTAAGAAAAATATTGGCTGCATTTTATATATATGATTTTGTTTTACCTCCGCTAAAATAAAAATAAAAATAATTGCAGGATTATGGAATGAGAGTGATGCTTGATCGGAATGTGTACTTAGTAGATACTGTGAGGGAAAAAATAGGCAGGGTTTTGAAACTGGACTCAATTGAAGGTGGTAAACTTTGGAAAGGAATCGATATGCTTATCTTCAACACCTGGCATTGGTGGAACCGTAGAGGACCAACCCAGCCGTATGTTCATTAATTTATTTTAAATAATATCATGATTTTGTTTTTAATATATTAGATTATAATGACAAATTAAATATATTTTCAGATGGGATTTTATCAAAATAGGAAACAAAATTGTTAAAGACATGGATCGTATGCTTGCTTTTGAAAAGGCACTTACAACGTGGGGACAATGGGTGGATGCAAATATTGACCCTTCAAAATCCATGCTCTTTTTTCAAGGAATTTCTCCTTCTCATTACAAGTAAGTTTCTAAACACTGACTGACTACCTTCCAATTCATGAGTGAGTCTGACTACACAAGTTAATTATGCTAATTACAATAGAAAATTAACATAGCTAAAACTATAATTAGATAAATTAAAATTATTTAATTAATTTACAAATTATGAGACTTCAAATAAATATATAAAATCACACACCTTATATACTGTGTTATTGAATTTTAGTGGCACCGGGTGGCATGAACCGAGTGCAAAGAGCTGTATCCGGCAGGAAGAACCGGTGTTCGGATCAACGTATCCCGGAGGTCAACCGCCTGCGGTGGGGATACTAAAGGATGCATTAAGCAAAATAAAAAAACCAGTTAAATTATTGGACGTAACAAATCTCTCATTGCTGCGTAAAGATGGGCATCCTTCCATTTATGGCCTTGCTGGTCTCACAGGATTGGACTGTAGCCATTGGTGCCTTGCTGGAGTTCCAGATACTTGGAACGAAATTCTTTACAATCTAATTCTCTAAAACATTTAATCATTTTTTATTTGTTATATAGTTTTAGTGACATTATTGAGAATTAATTAGAGGGTCATTTAGTTACTCAAGCATAACTTTTTATTTTTTATTTTTTATTTTTAATTTTTGTTCTGTCTTCTTGATTTGTTCTTGTTCATTAATTTCTAAATATCCATGCTACTTTGATTGTCGATTTTACTCAAATTCTCACGCAAGCCAAATTCAAAATGTGTCGTCACTACAAAAATGTATTCATTTAACGAAGGAATTTTCCATCGACAATAAATGAAAAAACAATCGATAAATACAATGTCCGCAATATATTTATCGATGGATTCCCAAAGGGTTCAGTCCAACGGTTGAAGCTTGTGATCTTATCTTCAAGATCTCAGGTTTGAGTCGTGATAATATCATTGTAAGATCCTGAGACAATAATGATTTACCATGCATCCATACCGAGGTCCAATGACCCCGATATGGATGACGTGCGGTTTCCTCGATATTCCAAAATATACATTTATCGACGGAAAGTCCTATCGCTGAATTGTGGCCATTTCCTTAGTGATAAAACAATCAAATACTGACTGCTTACCGCAACATGCTATCAATAATTACCGAAGGGATTTCCATCGGTATTTTCCGATGGATTGTTCCATCAATAATCCGTCGATAATTATATTATTATTTTTATAAGATGAGGAAAGTAGATCCGGTCAACGGTTCGGTTCGGTTTAATAATAAATTTTAAAAAATAAAAAAAATTATATACCAAAACGATCATTTAATCGTAATGTTTTTTCACACTATCACATCATTTTTATAAAATCTTTTTTATAAATTTTTTTTAACATATAATCTTTTTTATAACCAACTTTTGGCTAGTGTTTTCTTAATATAAGCGATGTGGGATATTTGTTACTTGGTTATTGTGTCTCACATCGCTTATATGAAGAAATCAATAACCAAGAGTTGGTTATAAAAATGATGTGGGCATTCATGTTTTAGTATTGAAATTTTAAATCTCATTACTATTTCTCTAAAAATTATTATTAAAATTTTAAAAAAAAAATCTGGAAAATGATTTTAGGGTTCCAAGCCGTTGGGGGTTCCGGTTGGAACCGCTGGAACCGTTCGATTCTAACGGTTCCAATCGGTTCGATTAACCGGTTAATTACGGTTCTGATTCCGGAACCGGAACCGGAACCGTAACCGTCCGGTTCCAATCGGTTTGAAACCAGAACCTTGGCCGGGTCAAGAGAAAAGTACCGGTAGCAAAGATAACGCATGCTCAAACGGAATTTAAATTTTATATTGATCTAGATATTTTGAAGAATATCATACGAGAAAAATAGGAGGCTGAATCATCCGATCCTAAGTTAGATGATTATAACAAAGTTAGTAATTACTTTTCCCCAATCATCAAACCTAGAACCGGATGATTAGCTCCCCTACTTTTTCCGTATTTTCCCCTTAAAACTCAACATCTGGAAAATCTTTTGTTTATTTTCTTTCTGTAATGTGCACAACATCAATGATTGACAGTTTTTACCAAATTCAGGTGACAGTCACCAATTGATCATGTATATTACAAAAGCAAATAAATAAAAACTACCAAACCTAATCTTAAAAATTAACTCTAACCAAAATTACAACAAATTAACCCAAATCACATCTAAATTACAACCAAATTAATTCAAATTATAACCAAATTAACCCAAATTACCAACATACCAACAATTACCAAAATAACTGAAAATTACCCCCAAAAAATTGGTATTTTTCGGCAATTACAACAATTAAATTTAACCCAACAATAATCTAAGAAATTACAAATATTTAAGAAAAATCCAACAACTACCAACCATACAAACAATAATCAAAATAACTGAAAATTACCAAAATTTTTTTTGGTATTTTTCGGTAATTACAAAAATTAAATTTAACCCAGCAATAATCTAAAAAAGTACAAATATTTAACAAAAAGTCCAACAACAATACAAAAAAAAATTCAAAAAAATTGAACAAAAATCCAACAATATTTCGAAAAATCCAGAAATTTCACATAGGGGGAAAGGAAGAAATAGAAAAATGTGAAATACAATCCTGGAAATACAGCATCTTCCTATTGGATTTGATTTTCGAATCGAATTTATATCGAATCCTAAACGAATCGAATCAAAATATGATGGATTCGTATTCGATTCATTTATTAAACGAATCCTAATATCAGGATTCGTATTCGATTTGTTTATTAAACGAATCGAATACAAATATTCGTTTAGTCATGATATTATTCAATAACATAATTTACCATAATTTATTTACATTAATTTATCATAAAAATATACATATGAAATATGTAATTAATATATTTACTAAAAATACCTCACCAAATATTGACAATATTATTTTTTCTATGGTAATTAGCCATAATTTTTCGAATCTTAATTGAAAAATAACAATAACTAGTAAAAGAAAATAATAAAACGAATCCTAATGAATAAACGAATCAATGAGCTTAAATTCGTATTCGATTCGTTTAATAAACGAATCGAATCAAATTGACCCATTTATTAAACGAATTCATTTTTTCAAAACCGTATTCGCTTTAAAGCTAATCGAATCAAACGAATAAACAAATCTCAACCCAAATTACCACCCTTATAAAATATTGGGACGCGTGACCTAATCTGCAATAGAAAATGAATTTACCGATACTATATCGATTCATTTTCTCGCTACAATTAGCGGCGAAAAAGTACATAATTACCGACGAAATATGACATATCGATAAATTTCCCCAAAAATATGGTGCTTCATTTTCCCACTATGTTTAACGGCAGAAACATTACATTAGTAAATACAACGGTTAGCAACGGACTTATTCCATCTCTAAATTACTGTCGCTAAACGATTGGTATTTTGTCAGTTCAAATGGCGTTTCATTTATTGATGGATATCTTCCACTTGTAAATTACCGATGTAAATCCGTCTATAAATGAGACTACCAAATTTTTTAAGTCATTTTTTAATTCACTAATGAATTTAAATCCGTTGGTAAATTCCGTCGCTAATATGATTTTTTAATAGTGTATTTTAAGTGGGACTCACTTGTGGAAATGATGAGATCATGAGCGATTCGAATTCTCCTCTGTGAGTACTTCAAAATGGTATATAGATACGTTCAAAATGGTACTTAGGTGAATGAGAATTTGTCTCACTAAATACACCCACTGAGAAGGAAAAATAAAGGAAATGAAGGCTATCTCAGATCTAAAATCTAACTATGCTTAGAAGAGAGCTTATATATAGATGTGGGATTATGGGTTAGTAAGAACCTATGGATATAGACTCTCTCCACACGAGCGCCCGCATGAGGGTGCAAGTCACTGCCTGATTTAGGGTTGGTCCGTCTTGAGCCAATGTGCACTCGCACGTTATGCGTACACGAATACAGCCCAAATTGAGCTGAGATCGCGTTAGCTTTAATTTTTCTAATTTTTCTTTAATTTTTGGTGGCTTTTCATATTCTATAAGAGTTAATCATGATGTGCCATAAGTTCTCTCTTTGAATATGATATTCAATGGAGAATTAATCCATTTTATGTTATGAAATTTGAAAGGTTTCCTTCGTCTCTCTTTTGAATAATTACCGAAAGCACAAGAGAGATGAACACCTGATTTTTCATTTTCCTACAACACTATTATTCTTACATCGAAACTGAGAGCAATATGCTTACACAAAACCGAGCAGGCCGAGCATTTCTCACCAAATTGATTATTATCGAGAGTCATTTTCTTTTCAGATCAAGTTCAACACACAACCGAGTTCATTTAGGTATTTTGGTAATGCTTCTAAGTTACATGTTGCTGTTTCGATCTCAAACACTGTTATGGGTGGCAAATATGTTTTAAGGAGACCTTGATAACAACAGTTTTTTGATTTTTATTTCTTCTGTTTCAATAACTATTGTAATATTTGCTATTTATGTGTTGAATTTATAATACTTAACGATACTGTGTTTTTGCCAGCACACTTAAAACTGATTCATGTTCAAATGACAAATACTGACAGTATATAAATTGGAATTGCTACAATAGCTTCTACTTCAGTTCCAAACCTTTCTACTTCCATCATGGTTCCCATGAATCATGCGGATAAGCCTGAGAAATTTGTGTTGAAGTTGGTGCTTGGAGCGCCAATCTGAATAATGTATAGTACATTATATTTTATTATTTATTAATAAACTAACTACATTTTCATTTCAAACATTATTAATGGTAATGTCATTATGCATATTAGATGGTGATATATGCTGAGAATGACATCGACCTTAGAATAGTCATGTAGTAATACTGAATACTGAGTGGTCCGACATTGGGATAATATTACTTTTATAAACTATTCTTAAAGTAAATATTTTTAGTCGTTGGTTTTGGAATACAGTCGAATTCCTATAACCGAGAAGACAAGCACATATTGTATATTGGAATTGGAGTTTCAATGGTTTAACCCGATGTATCATGAGCATGGGAAGCTCGTATAGACATGTGGGTATTCGTTGGAGCGAATACTGAATGACTCGCAGGTGATTCCTAATAGTTAGAAGTACACACCACCATCAATAGGAATATCCTCGAGTCGAGTAGCATATGTGATTCTTTGACTATAGGATATCATTGATTTTGTATGAGATCCTCCACACTTTGATGCCATGTATGTCAGAAACCTTTTATAGTTTAGCCTCTAGATGTTCGTTGGGTGTAGAACGATGTACTCGTTAATCAAGTGTGTATCAAGATAGGATCTGTCGGCCCATATGTGTACCATAAGGGGTTTAGGTATCCATGTGAGTAATTCATGATTCTTAAGACTTTGGCACCAAAGCCGATCACCTAGGGTGGATCGTTTTTATCAGAAATGATTTCTGATTAAGTTGTAAAGAATCGTGGACATGTCGACATGATATGTGCGTCTTGGAAACTTGACGGTATATTCTATGTTTCCTAAGAACAACTCAGATAGCCTACGACAGAGGAATTGTTAACTTATGGTTCAAAAAAGTCGTTCGTGTTCTTTGCGAATTCGAAGGTGGACGAATTGCGTACATATTAGCTAGGCTTATATGACGAACGTGTCTGGACTTAGAGAGTCCGACAATATGAAGATTACTCGTTGAACACTTGGGTAGCCGGTAATTTTTGATAATAAATAATATTCGATATTATAATTATAAATTAAAATAATTAAGTATTATTCGATAACATTGATGATTTACTTTGACCTAAATGGATTAATTGGATTAATTCAAAATTCACACAAGGGCTTTGTTGTAATTTCATAAATATCTATACCATTGGAGGATATTTTGATAATTATAAATATATAATTATAGATGTTTTTGGCTTGATTTAATTGGATTAAATCAAAGTGGCAAATATTGAACTAATCCATTTGCTAATCTTTGTCTTGATTTAATTGGATTAAATCAAAGTGGTAGACAAATGTGGTTAGTCACACCTAATTATACATATTTGGAAAAATTAGATTAAGCCCACCTAAAAGTTGGATTAAATTTTTTATTAATTAAAAATTGCCTAAGTTTTGCTATAAATAGCAAGCTTGAGGAAGATTTTAATTAAGCAAAATAAACATGATAAGCTTGTGAAAGCTAAGTACAAGTAATTCTTAGAGAAATTAGCCTAAGTTAGAGAAGTGTTTAGAGAAGCTTTGGAAGTTCTCTTCAACATTTCATCTAGGAGAAATCAAGATTGGATCTTGGAGTAAAGCTTGCTAGCATTGGAATCAAGATTGGATCTTGGAGTCAAACTTGCAAACCTGGGAAGTTCTTCAACCATTTTAACAAGGAGAAGGAGATTGGATCTTTGTATCAACCTTACTAGGTAAGTTTGAACTTCCCTTAAGCTATGTTCTTCATTAGTGAGTTTTTCATTAGTGAGACATATAGTGATGAATTATGTATTGGATGCATAATTACATAGCTTAGAGTTGAAATAAGGCTAATGAATTGTGTTAGGATGCTTTGAAAGTATAAACATAATATGCTTGTAATTGCGTCAAAGATGTTCATGTTGGACATAGAACAATTAATAAGAGTTTGTCTAGATTAAAGCTTAGAGTTAAGGCTACCATTCTAAAATCACTTGACCACCTTTGAGTGACCTAGAATTGTTCATGAGTCATTTC
Organism: Zanthoxylum bungeanum; assembly: GCA_019454045.1. Lineage (NCBI taxonomy): Eukaryota > Viridiplantae > Streptophyta > Magnoliopsida > Sapindales > Rutaceae > Zanthoxylum > Zanthoxylum bungeanum. The sequence goes on from SKCR01050664.1 coordinate 29,397, forward strand.
ATTGTGGGATTCTATTTTGGTTTGTATTTTAATTCAAACAAATACATATATGTATTTAGAATACATGTATGTTAGTTGTATAACATGTGTTGTGGTTGGTTTTGATGTTAAAATTGGTTTTAAGGTGTATTGAAATGATAGGAGAAAACTGGAAGTGCTTATGATTAAATTTGAAGGTTAAAATACTATCTGCTAATATTTTACACAGGTCAGCGTCATGACACTGAGTATCGGATATCTGGGCATCGCGACTCTCACCCTTGCGTGTCACGACGCCGGGACGTTGAGCTCTTACAGATTTGGGCGTCGCGACTCCCAAGCCTCCGTGTCGCGACACCGAGAGCTGATGAACACTAAAACTTCATTTTCTCCACTCCGGAGTTTCCGGACTCCGATTTGGTCCTCGTTTTATCCTACTGACTCGTATCAGAATGTAGTTTTCATTAAAATATTTTACAATACACCTATCCCTTAGGGGTGTTCACGAGTCAGGTTTTTTTGAAATTTTTGAGATCCGATTGGGTCGAGTCACGCGGATCGCGAAACCCAAACCCGAAATTTTAGAGGTGAAATCCGATCAGGTCGGGTCGTCTAAAAAATATAAATTTTTTTAATGAATTAATTATTTTGAAATATAAATGTTAGTTATTTTATGTCCCGAAAATTATCATATATATAAAGTTTCAAGACAACAAAAGTAATAAATAAATAAAATAATAGTAAAAACTTAAAAAAATTTTGTAGAAAAATAATAAAAATTTTAGAAAAATAATAAAAAGTTTATAATTTCGGGTCGAGGTCGGGTTTTAATGTCAAACCCGTGACCCAACCCGAAAATTTCGGGTCCGGTCGGGTTAACCCGAAAAATCAATATTTTTGTTTGAAACCCGCGCGGGTCGGGTTATAGGTTTACCTGACTCTATGAACACCCCTACTATCCCTGATATCCTTGGGTTAGACCCACTTCTGTTGCGCGGGGCACTGATCTGACCCTAGGGGTTCCACATCTGCCCCAACACCACAGCTATAAATAAACCACAAATAAATTACCCGCTTTCTTTGCTCTCTATGGACTATTTTAGACTACTAACTTCAGACTTAAATCCTCTTGTGTATGACACTCATATACTAAGTCCGAAGGTACATGAGTAAGCAAGGGTAAATAAGATAATTTACAATATGCGATTTAAATCAAACATCTTGATAAATGAATAATTTACAATATCACCCGCCACCTAGGGTAAACACTGATCCAAATGTTGATTTCCTAGAATCGACATCCGTCTGAAAATCAGAGTTCGTATATCCCCTTAGGATCATATCCTCACCGGAATACACAAGCATATAATTCTCGTTCTCTTAAGATACTTGAGAATATGTTTCACAGCCACCCAATTATCCAATCTTAGGTTAGACTGAAACCCACTGACTACTCCCACTGCAAATTAGATGTCCGGTCTCATGCATAACATAGCATACATGAGACTACAAACTGCTGAGGCATATGAGATATGTCTCATTTCCTCAACTACTTGAGGTGTCTTAGGAGACTATTCCTTCAGTATTATTCATTTATCAAAATGTTTGATTTAAATCGCATATTGTAAATTATCTTATTTACCCTTGATTACTCATGTACCTTCAGACTTAGTGTATGGGTGTCATACACAAGAGGATTTAAGTATGAAGTTAGTAATATAAAATAGTCCATAGAGAGCAAACAAAGCGGGTAATTTATTTTTGGTTTATCTATAGTTGCAGTGTTAGGGCAATTGTGGAACTCCTAGGGTCGGATCGGTGCCCCGAGCAGTGAAAATGGGTCTAACCCAAGGATATCGGGGATAAGTGTAATTTAAAATATTTTAATGCAAACTATATTTCGATACGAGTTCGTAGGAAAAAATGGGGACCAAATCAGAGTCTGGAAACTTCAGAACGGAGAAAATGAAGTTTTAGTGTTCATCAGCCCTCGCAGTCGCGATGCATAGTCTTGGGAGTTGAGATTTTCCAAAGTTCAAGAGCAACTGCTAGAGCTGAACGTCTCGGCATCGCGACGCGAAAGAGCGGGAGTCTCGATGCTCCTAGGTCTGATGCTAAGTGTTGCGACGCTGGAAGGTCAGTGTTGCGACGCTCTCTAGGCAGTGAGCAATTTCAACCTTCACATCAATCCTAAACACTTCCAATTTCTTCATGTCATTTCAATACACCTTAAAACCAATTTTAATATAAAAAAAAAAACCAACCACAACACATATTATACAACTAATATACATGTATTCTAAATATATATATGTATTTGTTTGAATCAAAACACAAACCAATTTAGAATCCCACTATGAAATGTCTCATGAACAATTCTAGTTCACCCAAAGGTGGTCAAGTGATTCTAGAATGGTAGCAATAGCTATAAGCTTTAATCTAGAGTTCCAAACTCTTATTAATTGTTCCATGTCCAACATGAACATCTTTGACCTAATTAATAAACATATTGTGTTTATACTTCCAAAGCATTCTAACACAATTTATTAGCTTTATTTCAACTCAAAGCTATGTAATCATGCATCCAATACATATTTCATTACTATACGTCTCATTAATGAAAAACTCAATAATGAAGAACATAGCTTAAGAGAAGTTCAAACTTACCTAGTAAGCTTGATACAAAGATCCAACCTCTTTCTCTTTGTTGAAATGGTTGGAAAACTTCCAAGGTTTGCAAGCTTGACTCCAAGATCCAATCTTGATTCCAATGCTAGCAAGCTTCACTCCAAGATCCAATCTTGATTTCTCATAGATAAAATATTGTAGAGGCCTCACAAAGCTTCTCTAAGCACTACAATAACTTAGACTAATTTCTCCAAGAATTGCTTGTATTTAGCTTTCTCAAGCTTAATTAAAACCTTGCTCAAGCTTGCTATTTATAGCAAAACTTAGGCAATTTTTAATTAATAAAAGTTCTAATCAACTTTTATGTGAGCTTAATCTAATTTGTCCAAATATGTATATTAGGTGTGACTAATCACCTTTGTCTACCATTTTGATTTAATCCAATTAAATCAAGACAAAACTTAATTAATGGATTAGTTACATGTCTTCCATTTTGATTTAATCCAATTAAATCAAGCCAAAAATACTTATAATTACATATTTGGAATTACCAAAATATTCTCAAATGGTAGAGATATTTATGAATTTACAATTTAACCTTTGTGTAATTATTGAATTAATCCAATTAAGTCAAAGTAAATAATCAATGTTATTGAATAACACTTGATTATCTTAATTGATAATTATAATATCGAATATTATCTTTTATCAAAATTAATCGGCTACCCATGTGCTCAACGAGTACACTTCATATTGGGACTCTCTAAGTTCAGACACGTTCGTCATATAAGCCTAGCTAATATATACGTAATTCAGCCACCTCTGAATTCGCGAAGAACATGAATGACCTTTCTGAACTATACAAGTCGATGTCATCACATATGTTTATCTATTCTTTCGTCGTAGGCTATCTGATTTGTGCTTAGGAAATATATAATATACCATCAAGTTTCCAAGGTGCACATCTCATGTCGACATGTACACGATTCTTTACAACTGATGCAATCCACCCTAGGTGACCGGCTTTGGCCAAATTCTTAAAAATCGTGACTTACTCACATGGATACTAATAAGTGCGATTTATACCTACTTATTCCGACATCCTTAGCCTACTATTTTGTTATGTTTCGAGTCATTTAATGTCATTTATAGTTTATTTTATGTTTTAATTGTAGGAAGCATTGAAACATCAAGAATAGAGCAAATACGCGTGTTTCATGACCTATTGGAAGCATCAGACGCTCGCAGGAACACAAGAAGCGAGATGCATCACCAGTGAAAAGAATGCACTAGCGCCACGACGCCAACCACCAGGCGTCGCGGTGCCCAAACCAGTCACATACAAATTCCCGAGAGAAGGGCGCTGCAGCGCCAATTGACCAGCGCCGCGGCGCTGCGACAGACGCGCACCAAAATCCCAATTTTAAGGTTTCAACAAAAGGGACCCCAAGGCTTTATTATAAATAGATTAGTTCATCCAAACTCTAAAGGGGAGGCTAATACACAACATAAAATACCAAAATACATATTTTTAGAGATCCAAGGAGGATGATTGAAGAGCAACAAGAGGAGACGAAAGCGGTGACGTCCTAAGAGGAAGAGATTCAATTCGGGTTTTATCTTATTGTTTCTTTCTTAGAACTCTAATGATTTCCATTAGATTCATGACTTGTTTACCATTATTTCTATCTATTGTCATGAACTAAACTCCTTAATTTTGGAGAATGATGTAACTGATGCTTGAACCTTTGTTTTAATTGCTAATTTTGTTATGAAGTTTTATTGAGTTATTTATATTCTTTTGAGTTTAATGCTTTGTGTTTGCTGGCCACAAATATGATGATACATGTTTGAAATATATCACTCGAGAGAGGGGATTTTGAATAGATCTAGAGAATATAACTTATGAGTTTTATAGAGTTCGAGAGAATATATAAGTTCCTTTGAAGTCGTTAATATAGAATCACAAAGCGTAATGAGTTGTTAACTACTAAATTTTTATAGAGATATCGAAGTCTATAGTTGATGATATTTTCACTGATGCTCGAGAGAGGGAGTGGATATTTTTGGAATCTTGACTTATAAACAATATAACTGAACAATGATCAATTGGCATGAGAGGCGACAGCAAGGTGAAATCAGGATCTAGAATCTCTATCGTATTAGTTCCTCCTATCTAAATATTTTTATATTTTATTTATTTAATTAAATCTTTATTAATTATCTTCTAAATAAAGTTAGGATTATCAATTGTAGTATTTAGTGCGAGTTAACGCAATCCCTGTGGGTTTGACACTCTTCACTCATATTTATACTAATACTTGACACCGTACACTTGCTGTACGATAGAAAATATCACAAAAAGTTCTTTACAACTCATGTCGACATGTACACGATTCTTTACAACTGATGCGACCCACCCTAAGTGATCGGCTTTGGCCAAACTCTTAAAAATCGTGACTTACTCACATGGATACCTAAACCCCTTATAGTACACATATGGACCGACTAATCCTATCTTGATTCGCATTTGATTAATGAGTGCATCAGTCCACACCCAACGAACATCTAGAGGCTAGACCATGAAAGGTTTTTGACATACATGGCATCAAAATGTGGAAGATCTCACACAAAATCAATGATATTTTATAGTCAAAGGATTACATATGCTACTCGACTCGAAGAGATTCCTATTGACGGTGGTGTGAACTTCCAACTATTAGGAATCACATGTGAGTCATTCGGTATTTGGTCTAATCAATACCCACACATCTACACAAGCTTCCAAAGCTTATGGTACATCGGGTTAAACCATTGGAACTCCAATTCCAATATACGACATGTGCTAGTCTTCTAGGTTATAGGAATTCGACCGTATTCTAAAACCAACGACTAGGAATATTTACTTTAAGAATAGTTTGCAATAGTAATAGTTATCCCAATGTCGGACCACCTAATGTCCAGTATTACTATATGACTATTCTAAAGTCGATGTCATTCTTAGCATATTTATACATCAATCTAATATGTATAATGACTATACCATTAATAAGGTATGAAAAGAAAATATAGTTATTTTATTAATAAATAATAAAATATATAATACATTATTCGGATTGGTGCTCCAACCACCACTCCAACATGCGGTCCATTCTATACTTCTATGGCGACCTTCATCTGGGATCTTCCATGTGGTGACATGAGGATAGAGACACCTTGTATGATGCGATCATATATGACTGGACCCATATAGAAATGAATGTCTTATAATATCTGTTAAATAAAAAAATTCACTTTAATATACTAGATGGTCATATATAGATTGATCTAAATCCTGAGTGTACTACGAACTCTTACATGGCAGACTATGTCATTTGATTTACAAATGTGATGTTGGTATAACAATCCCGACCAATAGCTACGTATTTTGGGGACATGGTTTGGTGTGTAGCTGGGGACGTTTTACATAGATAGAGAGTTCACTTCTTCTTGCGAGAAGTAGATGAGTATATTCCTTAAGAGTTGATTCGATACTTGAACGATTAGAGCACTCAAGTCTTTCTATTGTGAATAGAAAGATTAATATTCATAATAGCTATGAATAAATTGTTCATTATAGAATCAATGGTGCTTAAGGTTAAAAATAATTAGATAGGTATAATGGACATTATGATCCGGCTCTAATTATGAGATTCGTGAAGGGCCAATCTGTATACAATGAATATATCGATGGACATCGAAGTAGTTCGGCTTTTATTTTCCATCTACAAAAACGAGAGTACAACTTCAGATTTTTAATGGAATAACCCGAAGTTAATAATTTGAAAATTTTAATTAAAGAGTTTAATTAATATTTCGGGATTATTGGAGCTCCGAACTGTAGGTTCATTTGGTCCCAATGCTAGCTCGATATACTGTAGCAAATTAAATATAATTGGATAGTCCAATTATATACTCACACATATATTTATATATTATTAATGGGATTAATAATATACTTTTTCACAAATGAAATCTATATTAAAAAATTTTAATATAATATTTTCAAGTATTTATAATTATGAGATAATCAATAATTTATAATTATGAGATAATTATATCATCATTAGGATAATTTTCATTGCATTATCAAATAGACAATTGCACGTGACTTACTTTTATCTCCAACATGTTTGTCTCTAAAGACAAAGCTAAATACATTATCATTAGGTCCACTTCACATGCTATTGTGTTGGCATACCACTTTCATAATTAAAAGAGATACGTTGCTTAATTAATAAGACTTGTTTTTTGGTTTTTAAAGAACATGCAAATCCTGGAAAATAATTTCTAGGTGTGGGGAGAAAGAAAAGGAAGAAAGCCATCTCTTATGTGATTGATTTTTATTTATTTTCTCTCAAGTGTTGAAAGAAAAGAAAGAAAAATTTTGTGACAAAAATCTTCTCTAAAGAGTTTAGAGAATAAATTTTATGAGTGAAGCTCACACTTCAATTTGTTGGTAACGAGTTATAGTGTGGAAGATCGAGTGGTAGATTCTTTAACGGATCTCAGGGAAACATATTCAAAACAGAAGCAAATCAAGTCACCAAAGGGCTGGTGATATTCGATTTTCATAAGGGAGTAGGCAGAAACATTTCAAGGTCGATACCAGAGCCTAAGGCGTTTTCGCTGCGCGAGGGAAAGCATTTCCTATAATGTGATCCTTTGACTATATGATACCATTGATTTTGTGTGTGATCCTTCATACTTTGATGCTATATATGTCAGAGAAATTTCATGGTCTGACTGCTAGATGTTCGTTGGGTGTGGACCGATGCACTCGTTAATCAAGTGTGTATCAAGATAGGGTCAGTCGGTTTGTATGTGTACCATAAGAGATTTAGGTAACCATGTGAGTAAGTCACAATTCTTAAGACTTTGGCCAAAGCCGATTACATAGGGTGGATTGCATATATCAGAAATGATGTTCTAATTAGTTGTAAAGAGTTATGGACATGTCGATAATATGAGATGTGCACCTTGGAAACTTAATGGTGTCATCTATATTTCCTAAGCACAACTCAGATAGCCTACGACAGAGAGATTGTTAAACATATGTGATTACCTCGACTTGTATAGTTCAGAAAGGTCGTTCATGTTCTTCGTAAATTCGGAGGTAGCCAAATTGTGTACATATAAGCTAGGCTTATATGACGAACATGTTTGGACTTAGAGAGTCCCATAATATGAAGTGTACTCGTTGAACACTTGGGTAGCCGATGATTTTTTATAATAAATAATATATGATATTATAATTATCGAAGAAAGTAATTAAGTGTTATTGGATAACATTAATTTTTTACTTTGACCAAAATTGGATTAATCCAAAATCACACAAGAGCTTTGTTGTAATTTCATAAATATATCTACCATTGGAGGATATTTTGTTTATTGCAAAATATGTAATTATAGGTGTATTTGGCTTGATTTAATTGGATTAAATCAAAGTGGTAGACAGTGAACTAATCAATTGGTTGAACTTTGTTTAGATTTAATTGGATTAAATCAAAGTGGTAGACAATACACTAATCAATTGGTTAAACTTTGTCTAGAATTTATTGGACTAAATCAAAGTGGTAGATAATAAACTAATCAATTAGTTAAACTTTGTCTAGATTTAATTGGATTAAATCAAAATGATAGACAAATGTGATTAGTCGCACTTAATTATGCATATTTGGACAATTTGGAATAAGCTCGCCTAAAAATTGATTAAATTTTTTATTAATTAAAAATTACATAAACTTCACTATAAAAGGAAAGCTTGAACAAGTTTTAAAGCAAGTAAGCATTAAGGCGAAACATAAGAAAAATTAGCCTAAAGAAATGTTTAGAGAAGCTCTGGAAGTTCTCTGTATTTTTCAATAAGGGGGATAAGATAAGATCTTTGGTTCAAGCTTACTAGGTAAGTTTGATCTTCTCTAATAAGCTATGTTTTTGTATTTGATACATAATGATATAACTTGAAGTTGACATTAGGCTAATAAATTTGTGTATGAATGCTTTGGAAGCATAAACACAATAGGCTTGTAATTGGGTCAAATATATTCATGTTGTACATGGAACATAAAATTAAAGTTTGGAACTCTATATGAAAGCTTGGAGCTATGACTATCATTCTAGAATCACTTGACCACCTTTGAATGACCTAGAATTGTTCATGAGTCACTTCATTGTGGGATTCTTGTTTGGTTTGTATTTTAGATTCAAAATTTATGCATGTGCATATTTTGAATAAATTTATGTTTTTGTAAAAATATTTGATATTTTGAAAAATAAGATTTTGTTCTATAATATGTGCTTGATGTTGGTTTTGATGTTAAAATTAAATTTCGGGTGTTTGGGGAAGGTTGGAAAGGAATTCGGGTGAAAACCCCAATTTCCATTAGCTCTTTTTCCAGAGAGCTGATGGAAATCAAGAAAATAATAAAAAATGGCGTTGTCGCGCGCGCGTGTACTGGAACTTGTTTTCTTCCGATTTTGTGCTTCCGAACTTCGATTGGACCCCGTTTTTTTTCTATACACTCGTAATGGAATATATTATTTCATTAAATTATTTAAAAATATATCCATGCTTGATATCTATGGGTGAGACCCATTTTTACTGCGTGGGGTACCGATCCAACCCTAGGGTCCTACAATCGCCCCAACAGATATGAGTTCACACTAGGAGGTGCAGCTGTATCATGGAAATCTTCTAAGAAGATTGTTATAGCCAAATCCACTATGGAA
>SKCR01050665.1:0-38798 GCA_019454045.1 Zanthoxylum bungeanum
CATATAAATATATAATTACTTTTTCACACAGTTTCAGTCACAACCCATAACAAGTTTTCTAATATATTATAGATCTTTACTTATCATGTGTTGCGATTATAATTTGTTCATAAAATCTTTTAATGATAGCAAAAAATACTAATGCAACCCAGAGAACAAATAACGTAAAATTATGGATTTTCAAACTAAATAAAAAAAAAAATGACTTATTTAGAATTTTGGGGATGATTGAAAACAAATAAATCTATTAATGTTCGATATACAAATCGTGGGGAGAAAAAAATTAATAATAAAAAACTACGAATAAGTAAGCAAACTTTGAGAAGAGACGATTTTATTTTTTCTTCATATCTTATACTTTATTATTTGTTGGTTTTGTTTTAGAGTAATGATATACATACATAAAGTTTTACCGAAAGTTTTCCCACCTTCTTATTGTAGCTACAGTGAGGGGAAGTGAGAAAATTTTAAGTAAAATTTTATGTATGTATATCATTTTTTGTTGTTTTATCTTTTTTATTCTAATATTTACTTTATCATTTCTTTAACCTTTTACTTTAATATTTGTTTATTTTGCCTTTATCTATTTTACTTTAATATTTGTTGTGTTTTATTTATTTTTCTATTTATTCAGGTTTCTTTAAATTTTAATAACTTTCTAATAAATTAAATATGGGCATTTAAACAAGGAGTACCATGATAATTTCCAAATTAACTGGGATATTTTTATAATTGTAACATTCATATGGCGCACTTTTATAAATTTGATTAATATGAAGTATTTTTCTTAATATTTTTTTAAAAATCATTTCAAATATCCAAATGAGCACATGTTCGTGGGGATGTTTGTCTGGGGCTGGGCCTCTAAGGAGAGTAAGGATGGCAAAATCTGATATGGCCTGGTGGAAAACGGATCAATGTATTCAAAAAAAAAAAAAAAAAAGTAGTGGCGAAATTATGTTACAATTGGGATACGTGCTTCATTTGATTATAACCTGATTTCTCATTTGTTGGAAATTCCGGCGTCAAATCGTGAGACTCAAGTTTAAGATTGCTTCAAACTCTTATAAGAAATATATTCACGTATCCGAATTCAGGACTTGATAATCAAATCTGAAATACACCCTTATACTCGAACTCAGGATCTAAAATTTTTTACCATGAAGCCACCCTTTTGGAGACTTGTTCGAAATTTACTGTGAATAATAACCTTTATTTCGAAATATATAGATCATTCATAGACTGAAAACAAAAGAACCCAAATTATATTTCTTATATAACAATTTTAATGCCAAGGATGTAATATGCAATTAAAAAAAAACATAGATAGTGTGCTCTCCCTAAATTGTATACAAGAAGAAAGAGAGACAGACTACCTTGTGCTATGGAAGAAGATGCATTATTTCCACCAAAAGCTTTTCCATTAACATTTGTTCCTTCTGCTGCATTAATGTGAGAATTTTCATTCTCACTATTCCTTGTGGGTTCAATGGACACTGAGCTATTCGGGATATCATGCAACTCTGAACTAAACTAGAAAACAAAAGACAACTTTACATATTTATATTTCAAGGTCATATACATATATTTATGTAAATGAACATTCTGTCGCTGACGTTTGCATGTTTTAAAATACGAATTTGAACTAGAAGTGTTTTCAAAACGTTACAAATATTCGTACCGGAAAACGTCTCATACATATCCATATTTGTAGAGGAAAGAAAACAAACCTGAAGAAGGGCATGCTGCGAGAAAAAAATGCAGTAGCATCAAAGGGAAGGTTTTGGCGAGCCATATGAAGTATGGTTGTTATAATAAGAGTAATACTTGTGAGACAAATATGTTTTGCTGTAACTCTGTCAATATTTCCTCCTTTCATCTCTATTAATACACCACAAAAAGAACACAACCCTTTGTTCAGAGTATAATTATCTTTAAGCTCATATCAGTTTTATATATTCGGCAAATTTTGATGCTTAAAATATATTTAAAGTCTTAAAAATCATGATAAAATATGGAATTAAACTTGTTAAAGATTATGAAAATCGTTTATGAATAGCACATCATGATGGTCCAACCATGATAATGCACATATAAATTCTTTCTTTTTCTCCCAATTTCTCTTTAACCTCCTGTCTGTCTCTTTTTATAACTTTTAAATAGACTCGTGTCAAAAATAATTGATAATATTAAATGAAAACTTAAATTTACATCAACCTAATAATTTGACTATTTAAATTTTGTCCCTTTTTTAAAAATCATTTCATTATTCTCAATTTCAAAGTAATTTTTTCTCTCTCACTAAAATTTAAATGAAAATGATTTCTGCTTTCACATTTTCGATAAGTTAATTTCCGCAGTATATTGGTATATGTTAGGGGAAAAGTCCCATATACTCTTGAATTAGTTTATTTTATTTTATTTTATTTTTTAGTATGAGCTCTTACATCGGCTTCCATATGATATTAAAACCGAACTTACTCATGAGTGGGCTCATACTACCTTTCTACGTGACAGGAAGCTAATAAAAAAGTCAATTGCGTGACGGGCATTAAAGAAAAAATGTGCATATTACTTGAGAATAAAAATTAGATTATGTCATGGACGACACATGAGTGAGCTGTCCATGTTTAAGTCCGGTTTCGATCACATAATTTCTCTTGTTTTTTTTTTTTTTTTTTTTAAAAATATATATATATTTAGCTACTAATATTATATGAAAAAATTATGATTAAAAAAATCAAATATTTTCTTTTACCCGGGGACCAAATGTACTTACAGCTCTAATCTCCAATAATATCGGGATATTGATTAAAACTCTTTAATCAAATATCCTGATTATAACTTCAAGTTATTCCACTAAAAACTGAAGTTGAACTTGAGATTAACAATTTATGGCCTTATATAGTGTATCAAGTTAGCACGGAGATCAAATGGACATACATCTCCAAGCTCCAATAATATCGAGATATTGATTAAAGTTTTTAATCAAATATCTTGAATTATTAACTTCCCCTTATTACATTAAAAACTGAAGCCGAACTCTCATCACCGTATATATATATATATATTATATTGAGTCATGTCGGCGACCACTGATATAATCACTGCATATAAATTGATCCTCCACGAGTATCTTTTTATAGAGATAATTATAATGTTCGTTATACCTCTCTAATTATTTCTTGTGCCTTAGGTATTATTAATTGTCTAATGAACAATCTATTCATTACTATTATGAATTTTATCTTTTTATTCGTAATAGAAAGATTCGAGCGCTCTAATTGTTCAAGTATTGAACCAACCCTTAAGAAAGATACTCATCTACTTCTCAGAAGAATGAGTAGATTTCATATTTATGTAAAATGCCCCAGCTACATATCAAACCATGTCCCCAAAGTACATAGTTATTAATGGAGATTGCTACACCGATCTCACCTTTGTAAATCAAAGGACATAGCCTACCAAGAAGAATTTCCTAGTACACTCATGATTCAGATCAATTTATTTATGATCATATATTAGGCTGATATGAATTTCTTTATTTAATGGATATTAAATATAATTCATTTATGTCTTGGTCTAGTCTTATATCATCACATTATATAAGGTATCTCCAATCTCATATCATCACATGAAAGATCCCAGATCAAGTTCATTATATATTATGGAATGGACTGCAGTTGTAGATAAATCATAAACAAAGTACCGATCTTTGTTTGTTCTTTACGGACTATTTTATATTAATAATTTTATACTTCAATTCCCTTGTATATAACACTTATACACTAACTCTAAAAATACATTAGAAACCAAGGGCATACATGAAAATTTATAATATATGAATTAAAAAAAAAATTGATAAATGAAAATTGCATCATTCATTCATTTAAATAAATCTTGTTTACATATTATATGATGCTCTAATGTATATATCCCAACATACAAATGCATCATCGATATGAAAAATGGGTTTCCTCATACTTTATGTTGATGACATTTTACTCATTATGAATGATGTAGATATATTATCAGACGTAAATGAGTGGCTAGTTAACAAATTCCAAATGAAATATTTAGGAGAGAGATCATTCGAGATCGTTAGAAAAGATTGTTAACACTGTCTTAAGCATTTTACATCGAAAAGATACTGGTGCGATTTGCGATGCAGAATTCCAAGAAAGGTAACATATCTTCTCGGTATATAACTCACTTGTCTAAGGAACAATGTCCCATGATACCTAAAAAATTTACGATTATAAGATGAATTCCTTATGCCTCTATAATAGGCAGTCTCATGTATGCTACACTATGCACGAGACCTGACATATATTATATAAGTTGACTAGTCATGAGATATCAATCTAGCCCATAATTGGATCGCTAGATGGGGATTAAAAAAATTCTCAAGTATTTTCGGAGAACGATAAATTATATGATTGTCTATTTTACATAGGATTTAATCCTGAATGAATATACTAATATTGATTTAGATTGTCAGTCAGATAGAGATTTTAGGAAATCTAAGTCTGGATTAATATTCACCCATGTTGGTGGAGTCATAATATGAAGGAATATAAAGTAATCTTACATTACAAACTCCACCATGTATGATGAATATCTAGTAGCTTGTGAAGCAGTATATAACTCCATAAATTCTTGACAGATCTGGAAGTTGTTCATGACATGCATAAATCACTCATATTTTATTGTGATAATAGTGGTGTAGTGGCCAATTCTAAAGAATCAATAAGACACAAATGAGAGGAGTATAAAAAGAGAAAATATCATCTCATTAGAGAGAATACGTGACTATCACGAAGATTAGATCTTAAGAGAACTTGACTAATGCGTTTATAAAAACCCTGGTGTACATCCAAGTAACTCAAAAATACTGTTTTAAATAGCAAGTACAGTGGTGTAAAAACAGTCCCTAAAAACGTCTGATTGCCACAATCACAACAACACTGTAACAAAATTCCCACCATAATCGCTCACATATATAGGACTATTCAAAACAGCTCACGTTCCGCCGCCAATACAAAAGCTATTTTTTTTTTAACTAAAATGAACAGTCATGTGCTCCCAGAACTGCAGCAAATCAGTGAAAGAATCAGACCCAAAATCATATGTAAACAATAACATAAATAGAAGCGAATCAGTAGCAGAAATAGCAGCTATTTTGGCTTAAATTTGCTTCAACCAACAGCCCAAAAATAGGTCTAGATGTGCATGAAAGAAAATTTCACATAGAATACACAAAAAAAAAACAAAATAATTGATACATGGCTATGGAAAACCAAAAATCTGATTCCGACTGATTTAAACCTCGTGAGAGTGATACCTTAAGAACCCATAAAAGATTGAATACATGCCTAAGAAAGCCAAAAACTGGTTTGATTGAAGATCAAATCCTTAGAGAAATAAAGTCTCTAAATCTTTGATTGCTTGAAATGCCACAAAGGCCAACAATGTGTTTAATAAGTTGAAGTTCTTTCAAGAACAAAGAGAGGAATCACCCCACTCCAACAAGAATCCACTCATGCAAAATGTCAATATTTATTAATAAAATCTGATAAATAAAATAATGTTTGCTATCTTTTTATAAGGTGGCTAATCATAATTCAACTCTTATACGATACTAAATCCGATAAAAAAATAATAACATATAAATCATGTCCATGTGCTATGTAAAATAATATTAAAATTTAGCCTGTGTCACTTAAACATAAAGTAAACTAACATAACCCTAATAATATCGAACGATCACACATTTTACAAGGAAGGTTATGAATTTTTTGTTGTTAATATTGTGTCATTAAACAGTAATATAACATACAAATCAAACAGATCAACAACCAAAAGTAGATCTGGATGCAAAAACCATAATACCAAAAAATTCCAAGACAAACCTGGAAATCAAGTTTACAGATTCAATCCAAGTCGAGATCTCTCTGTCCTTAAGAACTTATTGGCCCCGTCACAGGTGCTCTACAGATTCAAATTGCCAACGTTTCCCATGATAACTTGGATACTTCTTGTTCAAGGAGCACTTCTTAACAAGTATGCGAACTCAGATTCAATGGTGGATCTCTCTCTCAAAAACAAGGAAAACACAATGCCTTCTTTTTGGTTAGATATTCTGTATATTGTTCTTGTTTTCATTTGGAATAAGGCCTTCTTTTATAAGGCATGGAAGGGTGCCAATAGGGCACCCTTTGGGGTGGGTTGCAACCCTCCAAGGATTGCAACCTCCCATACACCCCTTGAAAATCCCAATGATCTACCTATACATATAAATATCCTATTTAATGAATTTGAGGAATTTACAACAATCCCCCACAATTCTTCAAATATTCATTCAGGCACGTGAGAGAGATACCGTGAGCTAAAGCTGCATCGAAATAGATAGCTTTCGCCTTGAAACTTTCCTAGTGAATGACAATCGGATTTACTTGGCAAACCAGTGACCCATAGTCTTGAACTGTTCTGCCGTTGGTGTAAACCAAGACAATTGCCAACACACAGCTTTAATTCGACCATTTTCCCGTTCTACGGTTGTGTTCATTTCGGCCCTGAACAACGGTCCCGGATTCATCAAGCACTTTAGGGTAACCCGCCTTTAAAGGTTCCCATGGAAGCGGTCTCACTTCTTACTTGAAATAGGTGATCTACTATGAAGAGGTAATCTGTCTTTACCCCCATTAGGACTCATCTCCTAATATAGTGTCATTAAAAGCCTTAGCTTATCCTAACCAATGACAGACAGCACTCAGCGTCATTATCGGAATGGGAAAGAGTACAAAACTCTTCAGTGCTTGTTTTGAATTGCACAAAGTTAACTTTTCCGTTGTCCCTTTTGAACCTAGATCTTGGGATCTCCAGTCAGCTAGGTTGGGTTTCCACAGTGACAATTCTTAGATTATAGGCTTCAAGCCCATTCCCCTCGATGACTTCTCAACTTGCTCTCGAGGTAAACCTTTAGTTAGTGGATCCGCTAGGTTTTCTTTCGACCTGACATAATCGATCGTTATTATGCCACTTGAGAGCAGTTGACGTATGGTATTATGTCTCCGACGTATGTGTCAAGACTTACCATTATACATTGTATTTTGGGTTCTCCCAATAGCCGATTGGCTTTCACAATGTATGCTAATCGTTGGCACCGGTTTGGCCCAACTAGGAATATCATCCAGGAAGTTTCTAAGCCATCTGCTTCTTCTGCTATTTTGTCTAATGCTATGAACTCAGATTCCATAGTAGACTGGGCAACACATGTTTGCCTCGAGGATGACACATGCACGGCTGCATTACCAAGTGTGAAAACAAATCCAACCGTAGATTTGGAATCCACTATATCAGATATCCAGCATCGCTGTATCCCTCTAGAACAACAGGATATCTCTCGTAATGTAGCCCATATTTTGAAGTTTCTTATACCTCAAAACACTTACTATGGCTTTTCCAGTGGTTATGTCCTGGATTGCTAGTATATCTGCTAAGCCTATTCACAGCTTGAGCGATATCAGTTCGTGTGCGATTCGTGAGATACATCAGACTTCTGATGATCCTTGAATACTCTAATTGCGATATGCTTAAGCCAGTATTCTTTGATAGAGGAAAAGTTAGGTTAGCTACTCCCAAATCTTTCATATCAAATTTGCTGGTTAACACTTTCTTGGTAAACTGAATCAACTCATGATTATTACCAATTATCAGCATATCGTCTACATAGAGACATACAACGACATATCATTCTTGAGTTGATTTGGCGTATATACACTTATACACTCATTGGTTTTAAACCCACTTGACAACATCTCTTTGTCAATGTTCTCATGTCATTGTCTAGGTGCTTGTTTTAATCCGTACAAGGATTTTACAAGTTTGCACACCTTCTGTTCTTATCCAGGAGCATTAAACCCTTCTGGTTGTTCCATGTAAGTCTCTTCATCCAATTCACCATTCAAGAATAACGTATTTACATCCTTTTGATGTATTTCAAGACCAAATATAGCTGCTATGGCTATAAGCATTCTACTGATGTGATACGAATCACTGGTGGATAGGTGTCAAAGTAAACAAGGCCTTCTTTCTGTCTATAATATTTTATGACAAACCTCGCCTTGTACTTATCTATTGATCCATCCATTTTCATCTTTCCATTTGTAGCCCAGTGGCTTACAACCTGGAGGAAGATCAACCAACTCCCAAGTATGGTTCTGTAGGATTGAATCAATCTCACTGATAATCGCCTCTTTCCACAGAGGTGCCTCCAAAGAAGACATTGCTTCTTTATAGCTTTAAGGCTCATTTTCTAACAAATATGTCAGAAAATCGGATCTGACTCTTAGTCAACTTTATCACTGTCCTTGACAGTATCAACAGATCTTTTTGAGAGACTCTCTTCTTTGTCTTTCCTTACAAGGAAATGTCTCTTCAAAAATATTGCATTCCTTGACTCAATCATCACATTTGGATTGATGTCAGGAATCTCATACTTGTGTGCCAAGAATCGATATGCATTACTGTTGCAAGTATATCTGATGAATATACAGTCAACAGTTTTGGGTCCTATTCCACCTTCTTAGGTTTAGGAACCATCACCTTGGCAATTGGCAAGACACCCCCACATTTTCAGATATTTGTAGGAAGGTACATAACCTTTCCACAACTCATATGGTGTCTTGTCTAATCTTATGTGAGGAAGCTTGTTCAGAACGTAGTTCGCGGAAAGCAGGGCTTTCCCCCCACAAGTTCTGAGGTAAGCCAGAACTAGTCAACATGGTATTCATCAATTCCTTTAACGTTCGGTTTTTTGCACTCAGCAATCCCATTGAGGAGAATAAGGAGCAGTGGTTTCGTGAATAATTCCGTGCACAGAACAATATTCACCGAATGATGAAACATATTCACCACCACTATCACTTATGATTCTTTTGATTTACTTGCCAAGTTGATTTGCAACTTCGTTCTCAGTGTATAAAGCTCTCAATAGCTTCAGCTTTGCTCCTCAGCAAATACACTTAACAGAATCGTGTGCTTTCATCGATAAAAGTGACAAAGTACTTTTTACCTTCCGCCTCTTATTTGCACAATATTCATGTCACACACGTCAGTGTGTACAAGTTCCAAGGGTTCAGAACTTCGTTCTATGATGTTCTATGTATTTTTGCTTCAACACATGCCTCACACTCATGTTGGCTATCAATGAAATTTAGGTATAAGGTTCATGTTAATTAATGTACGCATTGTATCATAATTAACATGTCATAACCTCTCATGCCATACATTTTGTGACTCAATAATATAAGCAGAAGTTTCAGCTTTATTAATAGCACAATTGACAGTCATTGAAAAGGCCCTCAGCGAGGTATCCTTTTCTACATAGATATCATTTTCGGTCAATACAATCTTGTCAGAAACAAATACAAACCCGAGACCGAGTTCTTCAGAATATCTGGAACATGCAAACATTCTCATATGTAAGCTCCGTTCCGGATATCATTTTCAGAACCATTGTGCCTTGTCCAACCACTCTAGAGGTAGACGAGTTTCCCATTGTCAGATGATCGCCGCCATCGACCTTTCTGATACGAGGAAAACATCTTGCTATCAGCACAAATGTGACGAGTAGCCCTAGTGTCTACCCATCATTCTCTCGGATTCCCAACCAAGCTGGCTTCATTACCACTGCTGAGAGATTCATTTCTGAAATCTCATCAGTTAACTGCTCATCTTCAGCGACATATGCCTCATTTTTCCTGCCATTGTCCTGAGATATCTTGTTTCTGCAGTCCTTTGTCATATGACCGCTCTTTTCACAGTTGTAGCACTTGCCATTGAACTTCTTGTTCGCTTGGGAAGAATCAGCTTCACTGTTCTTTCTTTTTCTTGCTACCCTTTACATCCTTAAAGATGTTGGCCTTAGACTCCATAGTCTTGTAGCTGGCCTTCTCGGACATCATGTTGTCATGTTCGATTCTCAATCAAACTCCAAGGTCTTCAAGGCTCATCTGCTTCTTTCTGTGTTGCAGATAGCCCATGAAGTCCTTCCATGATGGAGGCAACTTTTCAATTATAGCGGCAACTTGAAACATCTCACAGAGTTTCATTCCCTCATCCATATTTCATGAATGATCAATTGCAGTTCACCCAACTGAGACATCACCGTCCTTGAATCTACCATCTTGTAGTCCAGGAACCTACCCATGACAAATTTCTTTTGTCCGGCATCTTCGGTTTTGTACTTCTTCTCGAGAGATTCCCAGAGAACCTTCGCATAAGTCATGCCTTGATACACGTTGTACAGGGTATTGTCAAGACCACCCAAAAGGTAGTTCTTGCATAAGAAGTCTCCAGACATCCAAGTCTGTTCTCGCTCTTCCTTGGCCAATTCAGATTCACCCTCCACAAGACCCGAGGATCTTTGAGGAATTTAGCCAACTGGAGAGTTGTCAGGTAGAACATCATTTTGCTCTGCCACTGTTTGAAATTTGCCCCATCAAAATTCTCCGGCTTTTCTCCGTGAGAGACCGGTACCGTGATATTTCCGCTAGCCATTTGTAACTGGAAATCAACAAGGTTCAATCAGTCTACGAAAGACAAATTGCACAACGATCAACGAATGATCTCGTTCAAAGTGATGTACTAGGTAGTCACTTCATGTTCTAATGGACGAAAGTTCCAATAAACACAAGTCCTTGAATTTCAACTAAAGATACTTAAGGAAAATTGAATGAACGAATATTCTTCAAACAACCTTTTCCAATAGGATCTTTTAGCAATTCAAAACCCAGATTTACACTTTTCCAATAACACAATTAATACGATAAGTGTAGATATATATATGTCAATCAAGATTGGATGGAATTAATTGTGCAAAATTACACTTTAAATTCTCAACCAATTATGCAACAACCAATCAATTTCAAATTTATCACTATGTGAATGTTTGTGATAATTGAACAATTTAATAATAACTTAAATCTATACTACCAAGATTAATGTGTTTACAGTATATGACTAACCAAGTTAAAATTAATTAAAGTTTGCTTTTATGATAATTCCAGGACGAAATCGTTAGTGTCACGTTCGTATCTACGTTCGAACGAGACTGTCCAGTGTGTGTGCGTTCGTGTTGCGTTTGATAACGCGTTCGAACGAAGTGTTTCCAGAGAGTTCACGTTAGTGTTGCGTTCGAGAACGCGTTCGAACGGAATGATTCCAGAGAGTTCACATTCGTGTAGCGTTCGAGAACGCGTTCGAACGAAATGATTCCAGAGAGTTCACGTTCGTATAGCGTTCAGGACACGTTCGAACGTTCTAAGGCAGAAGGCTTGCGTTCGAGTTGCGTTTGAAGAGCCGTTCGAACGTTCTTACGAATTTTCAGATTTTTGCCTTCGCGTGCGTCGGGCGTTCGAACGCCCTACGGTTTTTTCATGCACAGTTCGTATTTTACAGAAAATATACAAACCCTAACATGCAAATTACTACCTAATAACACTAGAGCAATAAGTTCTTAAGATTGTTGTTAATATTGTGTCATTAAACAGTAATATAACATGCAAATCAAACAGATCAACAACCAAAAGTAGATTTAGATGCAAAAACCATAATACCAGAAAAAATTCAAGACAAACCTGGAAATCAAGTTTACAGATTCAATCCAAGTCAAGATCTCTCTGTCCTTAAGAACTTATTGGCCCCGTCACAGGTGCTCTACGGATTCAAATTGCCAACGTTCTCCCAGGATAACTTGGATACTTCTTGTTCAATGAGCACTCCTTAACAAGTATGCGAACTCGGATTCAATGGTGGATCTCTCTCTCAAAAAAAAGGAAAACACAATGCCTTCTTTTTGGTTAGATATTCTGTATATGTTCTCTGTTTTTCATTTGGAATAAAGGCCTTCTTTTATAAGGCATGGAGGGGTGCCAATAGGGCACCCCTTGGGGTGGGTTGCAACCCTCCAAGGATTGCAACCTCTCATACACCCCTTGAAAATCCCAATGATCTACCTATACATATACATATCATATTTAATGAATTTGAGGAATTTACAACATTTTTCTTCAATGTGAACTACAAAATTGTATATATTTGAGTTCTCTTTCCAACATAACTTGAATTACCTCAATCGGACATCAGATAAGAATATTTTGACCAAAATACGAAGAATAAGAAAATCCTATCGTTGATGATGCAAGTCGAAAATTTAGATTCATTGGGTTAAGTTCATCTTCCATAATTTGAATTAAGTGAATGGAGATGGGTTCAATTTACTTCATACACAAAAGTCAATCCTATTCAAAGTTAATCCTACGCAAGGCATTATATGGGTTCAATAGTCGGATTAGGATTCAGCGCTGAGTTGAGTTGTGTTAAATTTTTCAAAATCTTCTGTCACATATGTTTTAATAATAATGCTTGATTAAGATTCAGTTCTATTTAAATTATTATTTAATAACTATCCATCAAAATTTAAAAAAAAAATCTTGTGGATGCGTATTTACTAACCTTTATAAGATAATAAAATATCTTCTATGTAATGGCAGTATCATATCACTCATATAACAATTCAATAATATTTTATCATGTATGTTAAATAGTAAAAAATAACTAAATAAATGATAGTTTTATTTAACCCAATTTTTATGTGTGAAATAATATTTCTGTTTGGTGATATCACGTACCCTTACAATGATGATACCAAAAAATTATTTATAATATAGAGGTAAAAATTCTACTATTTGTAATAAGCCCAAAAGTAATAAGCTAAGTTACCAAAGTAATCGTGAATATTTGTCTGCTAAATACTCCTCCTCTCTTTAGCCATTATTTCACTTATTACCTAACAATTTTTAACATTCTTCAAAAACACCCTCGTTACAAAATTTACAAATGATCTAAATCCAATTTCCATAACAAAAATCCTACGGAATAATTATATCCTGAAGTGCAGGATATCGGTGTCTATGTCTTCAGGTAGACTACGCTGACGTGGAAACTTGGGGAGAAAACTCGCAATATGTTTAGGATTCTCCAAATAAGAAGCATACTGATTGATGATGATCATTTTCAGATTTTTCTTGTCAGGATTCTTGTGCTTTGTAGATAAGCCAAAGAGTTGTTGATATTGTGATTATTTTCCTTAATTGTCCTTTTAAAGCACCAGTTGCCTGTTTTCACACTGAAGTGATACAAGGGAAGAAATCGCTGGCCATATGCAGCAAGAATGATTTCAAATTCCTCGTTCGACATGTAGTAAAGGGAAGCTAATTCTTGTCCATCCCGGTTTCAATCCAACATGACCCTGCAGAAGTTGAGTATTATAAGGCATCAAAATCTTTAGGGAAACCGACACTTTCATCTCTGTTAAATTTTTATCACTGAGGTCTCTGATAAATTTTAATGCCCATTTCATCCTTGCTATTAAAATATATAGTCACATAAAAGACCATTGTTGAAGGTTAAATATGACACTTATCACATTTAACAATTTATATGAATGTATTTTAGTACTAATGACGAAATTATGAAAGGTATAAAATCTCAAATTTCGATCGAGATTCGGGATCAATTATTATTTAGTACTGGATTTAGAATATTTTTTTGTCTTTTTCAATAATTTTGGGCAGGATTACAGAAGATTTTTTTAATCCCAAATCCCTATTTTTTCTTAAAAAAATCTTGAATCTTGATTAAGAATCGGGACGGAAAATCATCCTGATTCAAAAATCGATATGAGATTCATGAGGTATTTTTCCTGAATCCACAATCGAAATAGGACCCGAATTGGCAATTCTCAAGTATCCTGAACGATTGCAAACTCTAAATGAAACAAAATGTTAAAAAATTATATATTTTTTTTTTGAAAGATGTTAAAAAAATTTATCTTGTGTCTAAATGTTAAAACTAATTTTTAAGAGGACAAAAGTGTCATTGTATATGGCAAAATAAATGTGATAGAACTAATGAGTAATGACCATTCGTATTGCAGAACGAACAAGGTGTGATTTCTTCTCATCAAAATCAAGAAGATTGTGACCATATGGGCCAGCACAAACAAGCCATTGAAGAGTGTTGCAACGAAGGGTCCATGGATAGGCTTAGGCTTATCTCTCTCAATTTTCATGTTCTCTTAGGAACAATTTGCTGTAGAATATATGAGGAATGATAATATTGCTCGTCTCTTGGCGCTTGTATTTCCCACAACCTTTATGTTTTGATTTGGTATAAGCTTCTCAAGTCAAGTGCTCTCTCAATGTAAGTATCTTCTTCTTTCTTGATTATTTCATATCCAATGTATTCTTTTACCCAAAAGGCCAATGCTGCTCTAAGCGCTTCAATAATTTGAGGAGTACCTCCATTTTCTCTTTCTTCTATGTCTTCCAAATACAAAGTGTCCTACAATATTTGCATTCATCAGTAATTTTTGTTATATTAAATATAATTATTATTTATGTAATAATTTTTAATATTTAATATACGTGGTAAAATATTATTAAATTATTCTATGTTGATACGATACGAGGATACTAAGTCTAAGATTACATTATAAAATTTTTCTCAATGCAGAAATCCAGATTAATATCCAGAATTTGCAGCCCCTAGGGATACCATCCCAATCAAGCAGTTATTGGCTTTACTGAAAACAGAAAAATAATAATGAGAAAAGGATAAATATCAATAAAAAAAGGGGGGTAATACCTACTCCATAGTCTCACAACACCGGTTTTACGGGGCTCCACTCATGTCAAATTGTGACAGTTGGATCATAAATATTTTAAATAAAAAAATTCAAAATAAAATTTTATTTTGTTGTTGGATCAAAATTTAATGGTCCAGATCTTATCGGAGCGAGCTTTAGTACAAAATTAAGTGAAACTCTTCGAACCCCACAATAGTTAAATGGTTTTAAAATTAACAAAATCTAATCAATTCTTACTATTATCACATTGTGGATAATGTACCTATATAATATTGTATGTCATATGTCATTAGATGATAGTATTAAGAGGAAAAAATAAGGAGAGGATCTTGTCCGAAAATAAAACATTAGAGCCCAGAGATTATACCTTTTCATTGAAGCCATTGACATAATTAACAGTTCCACCTCCACAAGTTGAGGGGGGAAATGAACCCAGCTGATAAAGAGCCTTGTTGATCAGAAGGATACCTGGAGTTCCTGGCCCTCCAAGAAACTTGTGTGTACTGAGGAATATTGCATCATAACCATCTACTTCACCTGATCTCATGTCAATCTCCACATAAGGACCATTAACATCATAGTAATCAAGGCAATAAAATTAGCATCTAATGATAAAACTGAAGCAAAAATGATTCAAGTGCATAAAATTTTGTATACCTTGCAGCAAAATCAAAGCATACAAAACCTCCATATTGGTGAAGAAGTCCAGCAATTGATCTTGTTTCTGAATAAATTCCTGTGACATTACTACAAGCAGAAAAAGAACCTAATATTGGTCTCTTAGCATGTGTATACTGTTGTGATTCTCTGATCACTTTAGAATATGTTTTGAGGAAAAACCGAATCAATTTCTATTACTACAAGAATAGATTTACAAGTTTTTTACAAAAAACTTAACAAAAAAAAAAAAACCTTACACACTCTCAAGCTCTCTTTAAATGGAGCTTACACTCAATTTGGGATGGCTTGAGCTCTAAGATGAGCTCTGAATTTATAACCCATGTCCAGCTCAAAATGTCAACAAATCTACAGTGTTCCACCTAAAGTGAGTTGTCTGTTTTCACCAAATTCAAACTCTGATTTTGTGGCAATCTCAATCACCACCTAAAGTCCTTTGTCTTCATGGTAGTAGCAGGCAGCTGGAACCTGGAAGTTTCATGGTAGCTTCATGCAGAGCATGCACAGCTCATGTAGCTGGACTCAACAATTCTCCCCCTACAGCTGCGTCTGAAGCAATCATCATCTGACAGCTATCCCAGCTATGTCTCTGCACAACTCTAATCTGTCTCGAGTAACCACTTTCGTTAACATGTCAGCTGGATTCTAATCTGTATGGATCTTCACTAGTCTAAGCAGTTTTTGATCTATTACCTCGCGTATCCAATGGTAGCGAATATCAATGTGTTTCGCCGGGAATGATACATTGAGTTTTTGCTCAAGTCCAGAGCACTCTGACTGTCGCAATGTATCTTGTATTCTGTCTGCTTGATCCCTAATTCTTGGAGAAAGCGCTTTAGCCACAACATTTCTTTTCCTGCCTCAGCTATAGCGATGTACTCAGCTTCTGTTGTAGATAATGCAATACACCTCTGCAATCTTGACTGTCATGATACAGCTCCCCCTGCAAAAGTGTGGATGAAACCTGATGTAGATTTCCTCCCATCAAGGTCTCCTGCCATATCTGAATCAGTATAACCTTTCAAGATTGGATCAGCTCCCCCATAGCACAGACGAAACTTCGATGTACCATTGAGGTATCTGAGAATCCATTTGACTGCCTCATAGTGTTGTTTTCCAGGGTTAGAGAGAAAACAAATCACTACACCCACATCGTGTGCAATATCTGGCATGATACATACCATTGCATACATTAGGCTTCCAACATATGAAGAATATGGTATCGATGACATCTCCTCTATCTCTTTCTTGGATGAGGGGCACAAACTCTTGCTCAGTTTGAAATGGTGCGCTAGTGGAACATTGACTGGTTTGGCTTTCTGTATATCGAACCTCCTGATTATTCGTTCAATATACCTCTCCTGTGAAAACCATAATTTCTTATTCTGTATGTCACGAACAATCTCCATTCCCAAAATCTGTTGAGCTGGTCCTAAGTCTTTCATGTCGAAAGATTTAGAGAGTTCTTTCTCCAGCTGGCTGATCTTCGCTACTTCTTGTCCAACAATCAACATGTCTTCCACATATAGTAGAAGAGCAACAAAATTTCCATCTGGAAACCTCTGGATGTATACAGATTGATTGCTGCAGTTCTTTTGTACCTTTGACCCACCATGAATGAGTTAAACTTCTTGTATCACTGCCTCGGTGCTTACTTGAGCCCGTACAAGCTTTTTTTCAGCTTGCAAACAATGTTTTCTTTTCCTGAAATCTTGAATCCTTCTGGCTGCTCCATGTAGATTTCTTCATTCAGATCACCATGAAGAAATGTTGTTTTGACATCCATCTGTTCAAGCTCCAAGTTCAATTTGGCTACCAATCCTAAGATGACTCGGATTGAAGCCATTTTTACCACTGGTGAAAAGATCTCATTAAAGTCAATTCCCTTTTTCTGTAGGAATCATTTGACTACTAGCTAAGCTTTGTGTTTCACCACTTCTCTGCTACTATCTTTCTTGAGCTTAAACACCCATTTGTTCTTCACTGCCTTCATTCCATGTGAGAGCTTAACGATCTCATAAGTGTTGTTTTTCTACAGAGATTCCATTTCATCCTGCATTGCGTGCAACCATTTGTCTTTGTCTTTATGAGATACAGCTTCGTTGAAGGTTTATGGCTCCTCTTCGTCAGTAAGCAGAATGTATTCAAATCCTGAGTATCTGGATGATGGAATCCGGCCTCGCTTAGATCTTCGTAGTGGAGGTTCACTGGTTTCTGGAGGTCTGTCGTCATCTGGATCTGTGGATGATCATGTAGCCTCTGATGGAGCAGATTGTAGCTCCCCCTACTCAACACCACCTTCCTCCTCCGGTTCTGCTTCTGGTATGTCTTGTACCCCATCATCTTCTGTGGCCACTCGTGTTGGTGCTAGGGTTGTGTCTGGATTTGTATCAACTTTGTTGGCATTGGAATTAGAAGACATCTTGGGCTTTTCAATGTCTTCTATTGTTTGGTCTTCAATAAACACTACATCTCTGCTTCTGATGACCTTCATTTCCTTCGGGTCCCATAGTCTGTATCCAAATTCCTCGTCTCCATAGCCTATGAAGATGCATGGAGTAGTCCTTGAATCGAGCTTCTGCCTGAGCTCCTTAGATACGTGTACAAATGATAAACATATGAATATTCTGAGGTGAGAATATGAGGGATTCTTACCAGACCACACTTTCTCTGAAATCTCAAAGTTTAATGGTACAGATGGTGATCTATTGATCAAGTAGCAGGCGGCACGAACAACTTCTCCCCAAAATGGCTTTGGCAGCTTAGCCATGCTGATCATGCTTCTGACTTTCTCCATAATGGTGCGGTTCATTCTTTCAGCGATACCATTGTGTTGTGGGGTGCGTGGAACAGTCATTTCATGTCGAATGTCGTGGCTTCCACAGTAGGCATCGAACTCTCTGGAAGTGTATTCACCTTCATTGTCTGTGTGAATGTACTTCAGTTTCTTCCTTGTTTCACGCTCGACCATGGCATGAAACAGTTTGAAATAGTCCAAGACCCGATCCTTTGATTTCAGAAAATACACTCATACTTTCCGAGAAGCATTGTCAATAAAAGTCAGAAAATACTTATTACCGCCTAGTGAATTTACCTCTAAGGGACCACAAATATCAGAGTACACCAGACTGAGTAACTCTGATTTTCTTGTAGAAGAGAAATTGAAAGAGACTCTGTGTTGCTTACCGTAAAGACAGTGATTGCAAGGATCCAGAGCAACATTTTTGGAGACAAAGATTATATTTTTTTTTGTCAAGGTAGACAACCTTTTTTCACTCATGTGACTGAGTCTCTAGTGCCACAGATTCTGAGAAGCCTCCGGTTCAGCTACATTGAGGCTTTCTGCACATATCTTCACATGAGTCTTGTATAGAGTTCCACAAATATGTCCTCGGGCGATGACCATGGCACCTTTGATCATTCTCCAAGTGCCATTGCTGAAGTGACTAGCATAACCCTGTTTGTCAATGGCTACCCCTGAGAGTAAGTTGAGCCGAAGTTCTAGAACATGTCTTACCTCTTTTAGGGTTATTGTATATCCTACATTTGTCCGCAACTGTATTTAATCAATTCCCATTATTAGAGAAGAACTGGTATTCCCCATCTTCACTGCTCCAAAGTCTCATGCTTTGTATGTCCGCAACTGTATTTCATCAATATCCCTGTGAGGAGTGACGTGGTAGGATGCTGCAGTATCTACCACCCACTCGACATCCTGAGTTGCGGTGTGAAGACATGCTTATTCCTGGCTGGAGCATATAGCTACATCTACTGTGGTAACTACTAGTGTCTCCACTTCATCCTTCTTCGGCTAGTTATTGCCTTGTCCCTGCTCCCGTTGCAGTTTCCGGCAATTCTTCTTTAAGTGGCCTTCTATGCCACAGTGAAAGCATTTGTATGTCTTTCTCCTGTCCTTGAATTTGCCTCTGCTTTTGCTTCTTCATCTCCTCCCACCTTGATTTTTCTCCTGTTATCTTCCTCGATGCTCCGAGACAAGGGCTTCTGTTTGATCTGAGCCCACGTCTTTTCTTCTGGCTTCTTCATTTGACAGGGCGTATTTTACCATAGGCATGGTAAGTTTGCCTCCTGGAGCTGAGTTGCTGAGAGTAACCACCAGAGTCTCTCAGCTATTAGGAAGAGAACTGAGTAGCAAGAGGGCTTGAACTTCGTCTGCCAGTTGCATGTCTACTGCAGACAACTGGTTCACCAGGCTTTGGAACTCGTTGGTGTGTTCTGCAATGGAAGTTCCGCTCCATAACTTCAGGTTCACCAAACGCCTCATGATTAAGGCTTTATTCCGAGCTATTTTGGTCTGGAACATGTCATCCAATTTCCTCCACATTTCATAAGTATATGTATCCTGTGCTACGTGGTGGAAGACATTATGGCCGATCCACTGCCTAATCTGACCCATAGTTCTATTATTGAGTTTGTTCCAGTCATAGTCTTTAATAGATTCTGGTTTCACTCCCTTCAACTCGATTACATCAAATAAATCTTTGCAATGCAAAAATCTATCATCCGAGGTCTCCAGAGGGAGTAATTAGTTACAGTCAGTTTAATCATTGCACCAGAAGATGAATATTCCATTTCCATTTTAAGTTTTAAAGTTTAAAATGAAAATAGGTTAAAATCGAGGCTGAATTTCACAAATCCGAGGTCACTGTTGCGTCTGAAATGGTTGACAATGGTGAAATAGACACTTCGTTGGTCTAAATCCAACTCAAGAGCTGATTTGTAAATTCCTAAAACTTCTGGGGAAAAATTATAAATTTCAAAGACTTCAGGGGGCTAAATAAAATTTACCAGAATGCTGACGTGGTAGTGCTGACATGGCAGTGCTGACGTGGCTGCTGACGTGGCAGTGCTGACGTGGCTGTGTTGACGTGGCAGATGTGGGACCGGGTTGCTGACGTGGCTGACACTTGGCGCTGACGTGGCTGCTGACGTGGCGCTGACACGTGGCGTTGACATGTCTGCTGACATGGCGCTGACATGGACGTGTGATGTGTCAGATGATGTGGCAAGCTTCGCAGACGTGGTAGGTTGCGTGGCGCTGACGTGGTGCCACGTGGTCGTCTTCAATCTTGGAACAGCGCGTGCAGCGACTGGGTCTCACTCGCCGGCGCGTGTTGGCGCGTGCGGCGTCCTCTGATCTACGTTTGATTGCCGGAAAATACCACCGAGCTCATCTCGATGTGAACTAGCTGATGGTACTCTCAAATTGGATTTTTGACAACTTTCGTTGGAACCGGTTTTCCGAACCGAAGCTCTGTTTCTGAGTTTCGGGGTCCCTCCGTGTAACCTTAGCTACTGATACCACTTGTTGTGATTCTCTGATCACTTTAGAATGTGTTTTAAGGAAAAATCGAATCAATTTCTATTATTAAAAGAATAGATTTACAAGTTTTTACAAAAAAACTTAACAAAAAAAAACCTTACACACTCTCAAGCTCTCTTTACATGGAGCTTACACTCAATTTGGGATGCCTTGTGCTCTAAGATGAGCTCTGAATTTATAGCCCATGTCCAGCTCAAAATGTCAACAAATCTACCGTATTCCACCTAAAGTGAGTTGTCTGTTTTCACCAAATTCAAACCCTGATTTTGTGGCAATCTCAATCACCACCTAAAGTCCTTTGTCTTCATGGTAGTAGCTGGCTGGAACCTGGAAGCTTCATGGTAGCTTCATGCAGAGCATGCACAGCTCATGCAGCTGGACAAAACATATACAACTGAAGTTGTGATTCCAAAGATTCAATATCTAGTAAGCCATTATCATCGAGGCCAATCTCGACAACTTCAGCTAAGCTCTGCCTCCATGAGAGAAGATTTGAATGGTGCTCATATGACCCTAAAAAAACAACCCATCTCTCTCCATCTCTTAAATATTTTACAAGCTTATTTCTCAGAGTTGAAGCTACTGCAATCGGGATGGGCTATCATCCTTTCACATTTATATCCTTTATCTCATTTTAAAGGTTAGGATTTAATCAAGATAAATCTAAGGGTCAAAATCTTGACAACACATTAATGAATTTGATCTAAAGGATGGCTTGACTTTTGTGTTGGCAAAATAATGACCATTAGATTTATTTTAACTAAATCATAACCATTAAAAGGAGATAAAGGAGATAATGTAAAAGGATAATAGCTCATCCCACTGCAATCCCCATAACTTCTTGCAGCCTTTTAATTGCAGCTGTTGTGCCTGACCCACAAAATATTATTGCATCTTCTTTTCCACCACCTAAACATCTTTTAATGTACTGATATGCTTCATGAATCATTTTTGTCATCCTTTGTCCCACGTAACTATCACAGGTATGAGTGTTTCCTACACAAATAATATTTTGATTACATATAAATTATATGTTTAACAAATTCAAATCAAATTGTTGTTTTGACATTTGAACTTAAGGAATAATAAATCCAAGTCATGCAACGATCTTTGATCTTAATTATAAATTACTTTTCCAGAAGTAAATGAACAGTGCTTGAACATATGAAAAGATCTAAGTCTTTATATATGTATATATATATTTTATTATTTAAGAAGAAGAGAATCTGAATTCCCTATCTTTTTTTTTTATATAGACTAACTTTGGCTTGACGGATCACTATTAATTAGACACCAAAGAGGAAAAGAACAAGAGATCTGAACTGAGAATAAGAGGGATAGGCTTAATAGAACCAAACCTTTAATAAACTAATTATGAAAAAAAAAAGTTTAAAAAATAAGAAGAATTACCATAAAAGGGAAGGACGTTGTTGATGATATAATCTTCGATGTAGCGAAGAGAACGGCCAGTGGCAGTATGATCAGCATAAGTGAGTCTTTTCTTTCCAAACGGAGAATCGAATTCTGCATCGTTACCAATTATCTGAGATTGCAGCCATGAGAGTTTTTTCTCTGAAGATTCCGAATGATGGGGGTGATCATTTTTTAATTCTGAAAAAGTTTCTGCAGAAGAATTGGTTCTTTTGCTCGTAGCTTTGCCATTATTATGGCGGTGGGAAATTAATTGTTGTTAATTATTTGGTGTTGTTAAATAACAACAATTAGTAATAATTTCATGTTGGAAATTATTAAGTTAATTATTTGGTGTTGTTAAATAACAACAATTAGTAATGATTTAATGTTGGAAATTATTAAGTTAATTATTGGTGTTGTTAAATAACAACAATTAGTAATGATTTCATGTTGGAAATTATTAAGTAAACAACAAGAGTTGTTAATCAAATAATTAAGTAACAACAATTAGTGAAATGTTAAATGGGGAACATATGGTACACCCATGATGTTAACATTTTTGTAAAGGTTAGAAAATGTCATTATGCATCCTAATTAAGGATTAATAGTAATCCATGCATGTGAGCTAATAGTGACTTGATTTCCCTCCTATAAATAAGACCATTTGCTTATTGAGTTAAGCAATCAATTAAGTTTGATTAAGAGGTCTCTACAAGTTTAAAAGGTATGCAATTGTGTTGTGGTTAATATAGATTTATTTCAATTAGCATATAAATAAATCTAGGACTAGTAATACATGTATGGTTAGATCCTAAGAGGACAAACATGTAAATATATTAGGGATTATGTATTCCTAACATTTGTATCAGTAGCTTAAATGCATGTATTCTAGTTAGATTACACAAAAATTGCATGAACATGCATGAAAGTTGTAAAAAATGCTTCTGTTTTTATTTTTACAAAATGATTTTCTTCCAACTTTGGGCAATAATAACTCTATGTAGAAATTTTATAATCGCATGTTCAAATATGTTTTGAAAACTAGGTCATGAGATCTTCAATTTGGTAAATCATTTGCTTAATTTGGATTAAAATTGAGAAAGATATAGACCCTAGAAGTTGGCTAGATGAATCTGTTTTTACCCAGAAAAACACTCCCAAAATAGATGTACTACATGTCATCCGTTATTTAGAGGAGAGGACGACAAGTCGTCCGAATTCTGTACGACATGTCGTACGTGTCCCTGGTTTGCAGACGACATGTCATCTGGTTTATGTACGACAAGTCGTACGCATAACACCAAGAAGGACGACATGTCGTCCGCAACATGTCAACCGACAAGCCGGCTGGCAGTATTAGATTAAAATGACATGGCATACGGCCACCGAACAAGCGGACGACATGTCATCTGCGTGTGGAAGTAAATCGAGGCTGGCCGGCGCGTGAAGGCGCGTGAGGGTGAGTGGGAGCCATGGCAGGCGCGTGAGCCACTCCTGTGGCGCCTGAATGGCACGTGGACATCCGTGTTGGCCCGTGTTGGTCATGTCTGTATCAGTTTGCTTCGATAATTCCGATTCGTCATGATTAAATGTCAGTCCTTTTGCATATTGTATTAATCGGTCATGATAAATTTGTTTTATCATATAAACTTTGTGTTTATGTAAATGAATATCTTTGTGATGTTTATTTTAGTTAATGTAAC
The DNA here is from genome assembly GCA_019454045.1 of Zanthoxylum bungeanum. Classification (NCBI taxonomy): domain Eukaryota; kingdom Viridiplantae; phylum Streptophyta; class Magnoliopsida; order Sapindales; family Rutaceae; genus Zanthoxylum; species Zanthoxylum bungeanum. Next base: position 23,849 of record SKCR01050665.1, read on the forward strand.
TTTGTGTTTCATTATATTGATTTTTCTTTGTATTTATTGCAGAAAAATCATGCCGACCAGACAAAAAACTGCAAAAAATGTTATGACATCCGCCCACAGTGAAAAATTGAAAGACATGTTGCTGGATCTGGATAAGTATCGGATGAAAGAAGATGATGATATGATTTCGCATATAATCACCTTTAATAACATGTTACAAGAATTTATATGGGAAGGTAATTGGATAGGACAACCAAACAGACTCAGATTGCTACGAAATACTCTCCCGGAAATATGGCAAAAAAGACTTACTGATATTTGGAAATTAGTAACTCATACAGAAGAACTACGTGTTCAGTATAACATAGCCATTGAGAGGTTAGCGATTGAGTATCTCCAATTTAAGGCAAATAATACCATTTTTCCTTTGATGTCCCGGAAACATTGCAAGGATCCGAAATTTGCTATAGGATTCCCATGGTTGTCCAAGATCAATTACGAGTTACCACAAGTATTTAAGGATTCTTATCCTAAGACATTTATTCGTTGGAACACTAGAACCAGAAAAGTTTTAAGTGTTAGATATTAGTTTTTTCTATGATAAAACTATGTTAATGTTTATGTGTGTAATTGTTTATTACTTCACGGCATGTAAATATTGTATTTATATGTATGAATGTTTCATGTTGAATTTAATTTATGTAATTAAATCAATGATTGTCATGTACAATAGTCGCATGATTAAGATGTCCTAAGAATTTATGTAATTTTTAGAAAATGATTTTACATGATTGATTATGTTGATAATATTTTTACATTGGGTAATTGGATGATGATTGGACACATAGTGGCCTTTTGACTCCAACCCCATTGAAAAATCTTATTAAACATAATTCATTTCATGATAAAATAAGACAAAAGTATTAACAATTGTGCATAAATGTCTGTAGAAACTTTGTGTTTTTAATATGGCTTCCGCAATAAAGAACATTATTGCTTAACTCAACAAGGGTGAGAAATTGAATGGCGATAATTATGAAATTTGGAGCATGAAAATCCAATATGTGCTAGAAGAACAAGAGGTTCTTGAAACTTTGAAAATAAACATGGATGAACCTGAACAGGGCACTACGGCCCAACACAGGCGAGACCGAGAGGCTTATGAGGCCTGGAAGAAAAAGAATTCCATTGCCTGCATTACGTTGCTAAGCAGTATGGATAATGACCTAATGAAAGAGTTCAGGAAATATGACATGACTAAGGACATGTGGTCCACACTAGCTGAAAAGTTTGGTAGTACCTCAATAACCAAACTCAGGTCACTGACAATCAAGTTTGACACATACAATAAACGTCCTGAGTTCACTATGTCAAAACACTTGAGGCAAATGTCAAACATGATTACTGAACTGGCAGATGCTGGACATGTTCTTACAGATGAACAGAAAGTCCAAGCGGTCATTTGTTCTCTTCCAAATAGCTGGGAGCATATGAAGATGCATTTGACCCACAATGAGAGCATCAAAACCTTTGATGATGCTAAACGTCACCTTGAATTAGAAAGCGACCGACTCGCGGCCGCTAAGTCAAATATTGAAGTGTATATGACAGAAACTAGCAAACCTAGGGGTTTCAAAAAGAAAAGAAAATTTCATGGTGGTGGGTTCCAGTTCGGAAAAGAAAAAAATTATTCCAAGCCAGAAAAGAAACAGAAAACCAATCAACATGAGAAATGAAAACGTCCTACCAAAAAGAAAAACATGGTAAAAGTTAAATGTTTTAACTGTGGTAAGAAAGGTCATTTTGCTCGTGATTGCACTGAGCCTAAAAAAGTGAATACCTTTCGTGCATATTTAAATGAAATATATGTTTCAAATTCAATCTTTCTAACTGAATCTAATCCTTTGTGGACTGTAGACTCAGAAGCCACAGACCATGTAGCGAAGGATATATGCCTTCGTGGAATTTCGACGAATTTCACCTGGGGTGAAGTGGATATATGTTGGCAACAACTCATGGGTTGAAGTCAAATGAATAGGAACATGCAAGTTAGTCATGCATGGTGGAAAAAATTTACTACTACATGATGTATTGTTTGCTCCACAAATTCGTCGAAATTTAGTTTCTGTGTTGGTTTTGGTTAATTTAGGTTTCAATTTGAACTTCCATAAATTTGGTGTTGATTTCTACTTAGGTACAATACACTATGGTTCTGGTTATTTTCTTGATGGTTTTATTGTATTAAATGTTGAATGTTTTAATCAAAATTCCATTTTTTCGTTTGTTACTTCATCTGTCGTAATGATAGTGATGTAATTGTGTGGCATGCTAGACTTGGCCACATTGGCCAGCAAAGAATGAACAGATTATCCAAAGAAGGCTTTCTGGGAAATATTGAGAAGGTAGAATTGTCAGCATGTGAATATTGCTTGGCTGGAAAAACTGCGAGAAAACCATTTGGAAAAGGGACTAGAGTATAATTTCCATTACAATTAATTCATTCAGATATCTGTGGTCCAATGAACGTCAGGGCAAGACATGGATCATCTTATTTCATCACATTCATAGATGATTTTACACACTTTGGCTATTTCTAATTGATTGCTCATAAATCCGAAGTATTAGAATGTTTCAAGAAATTTATGAATTTTACAGAAAATCAATTAGACAAGAAAATTAAAGCAATACTCACTGACCGTGGTCGTGAGTACTTATCTGATCAGTTCAGAGAATTATGTGATGAAAAAGGAATTAGTCGTCAGTTGACTACTCCTGCTACTCCTCAACAAAATGGTGTTACGGAAAGAAGAAATAGAACTCTTCTTGAGATGGTTAGGTCTATGATGGCACAAGTAAATTTGCCTATAACCTATTGGGGTGATGCATTATTAACTGCCACATATGTACTTAACCGAGTGCCATCAAAATCTGTGTCCACCACACTATATGAGTTATGGACAGGTCGTAAACCAGATATTCACTTTCTAAAACCTTGGGGTTGTGCGGCCTATGTTCATGTGCGTTCTCACGAACATGGAAAGTTAGGCCCAAGAGGAAAAAAATGTATCTTTATAAGATATTCTGAACAATCAAAAGGGTATGTTTGCATAGGTGAACATGAAAGTGGAGGCGTGACATAATTTGAATCACGAGATATCACATTTTTAGAAAATTATTTTCCTAAGCAGGGAGAGATAGGTCAAGATTTATCTCTATATGAAACTCAAGATCACATGGATCACATGATTGGTGAACACTCGAATTTACCTAATTCAAGTGGGAGTGATGAGATAAATTTGAGAAAACATGATGAATCTGTTTCACATGAATCTAAAAATGATGAATTAGTTTCACACGAGTCTCATTTACGTGATATGAGTGGGAGTGATGTACATAATCCAAGTGGGAGCAATATGCACGATCCAAATAGGAATAATATGGAAAATGAGGAATTAGTTCCACCACTAGAATCCCAATTGCGACGTAGTAATCGTATAGGCATTCCTCGACGTCGTTTCGATATTGAATGAGAAACCTTTATGATTCTACCTCAAGATGATGGAGAACCTAAAAACATAAGAGAGGTTCTTCAGTGTCCTGCTAAGGAAAAATGGATGAAAGCAATGGAAGATGAAATGGAGTCAATGAGGTCCAACCAAGTTTGGGAATTGGTTGATCTACCCAAAGAACGCAAAGCTATCAAGAACAAATGGGTTCTTAAAATAAAGCGTAATGCCGATGGTAATATCGAAAGATATGAAGCACGGCTTGTAGCAAAAGGGTATACACAACATGAAGGAATTGACTACGAAGAGACTTTTTCACCTGTTGTAAGGTTTACCTCAATTCGCTTGATTCTGGCTATAGTAGCAAGCATGGATCTAGAATTACATCAAATGGATGTAAAGACTGCTTTTCTCAATGGAGAACTTGATGAAGAAATCTACATGGAACAACCAGTAGGTTTCATAAAAGAAAATGAAAAGGAGAAAGTATGTAGACTTTTAAAGTCTATATATGGTCTCAAGCAATCGTCTAGACAATGGTATATACGATTCCACAATACAATCATTTCGAATGATTTCACAATGATAGATGAGGATCATTGTGTGTACACCAAGAGAGATAAAGATAAGTTCATTATCTTATCTTTGTACGTGGACGATATACTTATAGCCGGAAATGATAAGGAGTTTATAAAACACATCAAAGAATGGTTATCATCTAACTTCGAGATGAAAGATATGGGTGAGCTGCATATATTATTGGGGTTAAGATCTCAAGAAATCGTTCAAAGAATTTATTATCTCTTTCACAGGAGTCATATATAAAGAAAATTCTTGAACGCTTCCAAATGCAGGCTTGTAAACCCATTGATACTCCTATCACGAAAACTGAAGCTTTGAGTCGTAGATCGTGTTCTGAAACTCCACAGGAAAAGGAACAAATGAAGAAAATTCCTTATGCAAATGCAGTTGGAAGTTTAATGTACGCAATGTTGTGTACAAGACCTGATATCTGTTTCGTTGTTGGAATGGTAAGTAGATACCAATCCAATCCAGGACTAGCACATTGGAAAGTAGTTAAAAGAATATTTAGGTATCTGAGAGGGACAGCTGATTACTCATTGTGTTATCAAGGAAATGATCTGCAATTGAGAGGCTATACTGATGCTGACTAGGGAGGAGATTTAGATGAAAGAAAATCTACCTCCGGTTTTGTTTTCTTGCTAAACAATGGTGCCATTTCATGGAGCAGTAAGAAACAATCTTGTATAGCCTTATCCACAATGGAGGCTGAATTTGTGGCCTTTTCATCAGCAGTACAAGAGGTTGTGTGGTTGAAAAGGTTTTGGATCATTTGGGTATGTCAAATGAAGCTTCTGGTCCAGTACTAGTTAACTGTGATAGTGAAGCAGCGATAGCCTACACAAAAGACCCAAAATTCCATTGTAAAATGAAACATATAGATACCAAATATAACTTTGTGAAAGACATAGTTGCACGAGAAGAGGTAAACATGAAGTACATTTCTACGCAAGAAATTGTAGCAGATCCATTGACCAAGCCTGTTCCTAGAGATGTCTTTGTTAGACATGTAAAAACTCAGGGATTGCGTAGATGTTAATGTGCTTACATATTATGATATGTATTTTTCCCAAATAATGTTTATTAATGTTAATACTCATTGATATTTGTGTTCAATGCTTACATGTTATTATGTTGATACATGTTTAAACAAATATACTATTAGTTAGCATGAGAAGTATGTCAGACAAGTGAATGATTGGCCCTCTCACACCGGCAATCGCCTCCATTACTTTGTGTTAATGGGAGATGAGACAAATTTTTAAGCTAATTATCTGAGTGATAATTTAGAGAACTCAAGCTTGAAAATTATGTAATGTCGTTCTGAGGTCACTTTCTCTGTGATATGACCTAAGGTGAACATTTGTTTCACCTTACTTGTCTTAATGTCAGTTATGAGTTAGACATTGTGTTTGTCTAAACTATAATCTGTACGGTATTTTATGAGACATGCGCCCTATGGGAAAGGAGAGAATACCGTAGCACATGTTTTCATACCATGTGTACATTTGCGACTATTGAGAGTAATACAAATAAAGATCTCAGTCTTGATATTGTGTGAGACCCTTGAGATTATTTCAATCTCACATTGTACCCTTTAGACTCTTGTCTACTTCTTAACACTTAGATTTGATGATCGTTATCTTGAAGTGTTGCTGAAAGATCATGAGAGATTCGATCTGAAACAACATCTCTGGAAAAGCAAATTGAATCAAAGTTGAGAGATTCGAGAAAGGAGAAAGATCATTATATAAGTAATATCACATTAGCTTGTATTCACTGGTCGACCAATTATGTTGTTCTATGTGATCAAACATAATTGTGAATACAAAATAAATATTACATTCGAAAAGAGATCGAGAGAGATTTAATGTGATAAATGATTGAGGATACTGCATACATAATCCACTATGTATCTATCCATTTTTCGAGCGGCTATATATTCCTAACAGATGTATAGCAAGTGAGCTCTCGAAGTATGCTGGTCGCACGACACAATTGTAAAGTATGAATTATTCTTGTAGAGATAAAAAAAATGTTGATCCCATCATGTGTGAGTGGGAGATGTTGGAAATTAATTGTTGTTAATTATTTGGTGTTGTTAAATAACAACAATTAGTAATAATTTCATGTTGGAAATTATTAAGTTAATTATTTGGTGTTGTTAAATAACAACAATTAGTAATGATTTCATGTTGAAAATTATTAAGTAACAACAAGAGTTGTTAATCAAATAATTAAGTAACAACAAGAGTTGTTAAGTAACAACAATTAGTGAAATGTTAAATGAGGAACATATGGTACACCCATGATGTTAACATTTTTGTAAGGGTTAGAAAAGGTCATTATGCATCATAATCAAGAATTAATAGTAATCCATGCATGTGAGCTAATAGTGACTTGGTTTCCCTCCTATAAATAAGATCATTTGCTTATTGAGTTAAGCAATCAATTAAGTTTGATTAAGAGGTCTCTACAAGTTTAAAAGGTATGCAATTGTGTTGTGGTTAATATAGATTTATTTCAATTAGCATGTAAATAAATCTAGAACTAGTAATACATGTATGGTTAGATCCTAAGAGGACAAACATGTAAATATATTAGGGATTATGTATTCCTAACAATGGCTCTTTGTTGGAGCACTAGAGGATAATTAAGATTTGTAAATGTTACATTTACGTTTTGTAATGAATTGCAAGGTCATATATAAAATATTAGTTCGGATCCACATTTTAATATATTTACAATCATAAGGAGAAAAACTTATACAAGTCCTTTTAGGACCATCTAATCAATAAATGACACGTGTTCTGTTTAATTTTCTCTCATGTTTTGATTGATTTGACACATGTTCAAAATAGAAAGAAAAATAATTGAAATACATGTCATTCATTGATTGAGTGATCTTATAAGTTCCCTCCTTATATAATTTCAGGCTGCTGATTTAGAAGAGAATCAATGACGCGGAAAACCTCGCACCTTTCATTCTTATGAAGTTTCCATCTATGTAGTTAAGATATAATAAATTTAAGATTTTTTTTTTAAATTTGCCACATGACCACATAACTAATCGTGAAAATTCATGCAAACACTAAGGTTTCTAAAATTGGCGTAAGAGCACTTAAAATTTGGCAAAAGTATTACCTAACCACATTTTTGTTAACCGTGAAAAGAAAATGAAGTACTAACAGCTAGGGAAAAAAAATTACGCTATTTTTTGTTCTAGACTTGCTGGAAAAGTAGGGGCCAATTTAAATGTGAGTACCACAACAGTAGCTAGAAATAGTACAATCATTTTCTATATCGAAAAAAAAAATGAAATATCTCTCTTCTTTCTTCTTATTCACAACGTCATCTTCAAGTCTCTACCATGGCTTCTCTAGTCAAAATTTTTCCTTCCACCGCCTATCATTTTCGTGTGATTATCACCCTAGAGGAGTATTGAGCTTCATTTATGTAGAGAATCAAAAAAAAAAAAAAAAAAAACTAAGCCTATAACTCTGCTCTATAATCGCAAGTTAGAAGAACTTTGGGGCTTTTGAAATTTTCAGTTTTGCAAGGTAATAATCCTTGCTCTTTTACTTATTTTTGGTTGCTATTTTAACTATTGAGCTAGGTTTTGTGAGTTAAGATTTATTCTACTAAGTTCTTAAAATTGGTTAGCTTAGTTTGACTAAATTATTGGGTAAATCGATAATGGTTGATTCAAGAGTGTTGGTGGGTTGCTGTTGGTTGTATTATGTGACCATTGTGGTGTAGTAAAGGAAATTTGAGTCCTAAGGTAGTGATATAATTTATGGGTGTTTTGGAAATTAATTGTTGTTAATTATTTGGCGTTGTTAAATAACAACAATTAGTAATCACTACAAGAATTATGGCTTTTAGCGTCCAATTATTTAGCGTCGAAACATTATGCGACGCCAAAACTAACTTTTAGCGTCGAATATTAGTTTCGACGCTATATGTCATATTTTTAGCGACGGAATAAAACTTCGACGCAGAATATTAATATTTTGGCGTCGAAAATATATTTCGACGCTCAAAACAGAACTTTAGCGTCGAAAAATATTCGACGCTGAATAATTATATTATTGTAATAATTTTTGGTGCCAGATATTACACTTTTCGCGTCGAAACACGGAGTCGACGCCAAAAATATAATTTTAGCGTCGAACATATATCGTCGCTAAAGGTGTATGAAGTTTCCACCGGCAAATCCTTGACTCTTTCGCGTCTAAATTAAATTCGACGCTAAAAACGGCAACAATTAGAGTCGAATGTGAATAATCGACGCTAAAAATAATACTTTTAGCGTCGAAAATAATTTCGACGCTAAAGAGTTATGAAGCTTCCACCGACAGGTCCTTGATTCTTTCGCGTCTAAATTTAATTCGACGCTATATTTTTGATATTTAGCGTCGACAAAACAGTTTCGACGCTAAAATGTATACAATTAGCGTCGATTTTGAATATTCGACGCCAAAAATAATACTTTTAGCGTCGAACAAATATTCGACGCTAAAGAGTTATGAAGCTTCCACCGACAGATCCTTGATTCTTTCGCGTCTAAATTAAATCCGACGCTAATTTGTTATATTTAGCGTCGAAAAAACGGTTTCGACGCTAAAAATGGAACATGTAGCGTCGAAAAAATAGTTTCGACGCTAAAAACGGAACAATTAGCGTCGAATGTAGTATTCGACGCTAAAGATAGATAAAAATACAGAAGGTCACCACCCCTTCTCCCCCTCTGTTTTTTCTCTCATTCTCTTCATAAAAATCCTCTGAAATCTGAGAATTTCTCCTCTACAGCCTCACATCTCTCCTAAAAATTTTCAATAAAATTGTAATCAATTTCCGAAAAGGTAAATCTTCTTTCATATTTCTTTATTATTTTCAATTTTTATGATTATATATGTTGTTTATATGCTGTTTGTTAGTGATTTATGATTCATATATGTAGAGTAAGTATATTAATTAACAAAATAGAATTTTTCTGTAAACTATTTAATTAATTTATCAACCAAATATATATATATATATATATATATATATTATATATATATATATATATATATATATATGCTTAAATTAAGTATTACTGAATTAGTAATGTTGATTACTGTAAAATGATATCTAATAATTATATTATTATATTTAGGTATTCTGCTGAAATGGATAGAAATTGGATGAGCTCTCTGGATAGATTGAGTGTTGAATATCGTAATGGAGTGTCTGAGTTTATGGAAGTCGCAAAGCAACACATTGATGCAGAAGGTCGTGTTCGTTGTCCATGTGCAAATTGTTTGAATAGGAAAAGGAATACAGTATTTCGACGCTATATGTCTCTACTTTAGCGTCGAATATAGTATGTCGACGCTAATTAAAAATTAAATTTCCCGGAAAAAAAAACCCTAATTTTTCAATAACCCGCCTAACAATTAGCGTCGACTACTGCGACGCTAAAAGTCAATTATTTCGACGCTAAATGTCCTTTAAATCCCTAAAACCAGTGCTTCTCTTCTTCCTCGGCTCAGAAGCAAAAACTCATTTCTCATTCTCCAACAGTGACGAACGAAGGAAATCAACAGTAAGTCTCCTTTGTTGATTTAAAATTGTTTATGAGGATGAATTTGATGAATTTGATGAATTTGAGGATGAGTTTGATGATATTATTGATGAAATTGATGAATTATTTTTTGATGAAATTGATGATGATGATGATGATGATGATAGATGATGATGATTCTGGGCAAGAACAGCAGCATTTGCTGCTGTTCTTGGGCAAGAACAGCAGCAAATGCTGCTGTTCGTCTTCAAAATCATCATCATCTTTGGCTAATATGTTCGAACGCCCACTTTAACGTTCGAACACGTTAAAGAACGACATACGAACGTGAACTCACTGGAATTGGTCCGTTCGAACGCGTTCGAGAACGCCATACGAACGTGAACTCACTGGAATTGGTCCGTTCGAACGCGTTTGAGAACGCCACACGAACGTGAACTCACTGGAATTGGTCCGTTCGAACGCGTTCGAGAACGCCATACGAACGTGTGCATGAGAAGTTGTGTGATTGTGTGCTTCGTGGTTGGTTATTCGATGTTATAAGCGCTTTTGTTAAGTTGTATTGACTTGTATGGATATGTATGTATATGTATAAGAATTTTGGAATTTGATGACGCTAATGCGACGGGTTTTTGCAGATGGCACCGGGCAATCGCAAACGGGCTACCGCGACTCCATCTACATCAGCAAGGGCAACTGGCCCTGGTGATTTCTCTGCTAGCACAGGTGAGTCCAGTACAGTGAAGGGTCGAGGACGCACCCGTGGCCTGGGGTTGGCTAAGTACGTTAAGGCTCACGGTCGTATCCGGATAGAGATATCAGATGATGGACACACTCAAGTCGGACAACATAATTCAGCGTTTAATACAGCCATAGGAGCTACAGCTCGATATGAAGCTCCCCAAAACTACGTATCTTGGAGAAAGATACCGTGGGAGACGAAACTGAACCAGCTATTCCCTTCGCTACTTGTAAGTTTTCGATATTGTTTGTTATTTAACATTTTTATTTTATACTTAGAGTTACTCGAATTTTCATGTATGAATGGTTCGACTTCGATCTGACCCAAGTGAATGTCCAACAATATATTGACTACCACATGGGGAAAAGTTATAAAGATTATAGAACAAAAGTCTTGAAACCAATATTCGACGAACATGGACCTTCAAATGCTCCACAACACAAACCTGATTTTATAGAGGAACAAGACTGGACATTTTTATGTGAGCTTTGGTCGAGCAAAAAACACGAGGTAAATTTTGAAATAAACGGAAATTTATAATTGTCTTTGTTTTCGGTACTTACAGTGTTCGTGAATACAGGATAAATGTCACGCAAATGCGGAAAATCGAAGTCACTTGCGTTTTAACCACCGTGGAGGTTCGAAGCCATTTATCCAATATCGTGCCGAACATTCTGAGGTAAATATATCCTAACGTAAAATTTAACAGTTAATTGTTTTTACTATCTGGAATAATATTGAATTTATTTTATGTTTATAACAGAGTAGCACATGTGAGGTGCAATCATTTCCAGATTTTTTCCGTGTGACGCATTACAATGACAAGAATAAATGGATAAATGAAGAAGCCGAACGCTGCTATGTAAGTTTCAGTTTTTAAAATAAAATAATTAATATTATATATGTTAAATTTTTTTCTCAAATTCTAATATTAACTTATTTTTTGAAACAGAACGAAATGATGGAACTCCAACATCAAACTCAGGAGACAGGGACCGACCCCATACCAGATGAGCAGCTGTCGCAATTGGTTTTCAAGAATCAGACAGCTTACAACGTTGGTCTTGGCACTCGTAAGAAGCCAACGTCATCTGCACGCAATAGTGGTAATTCGGACAATGTATCTCTTCGAGACGAGTTAGCCAGCACCCGAGACGAGCTGCAACAGACTAAGGAGAAGCTACAACAAGTCACGGTGGACCACGAGAAGAAGATGGAGCAGTTGGAACAGCAACTGCTGGCTTTCCGTCAGATGTTCGAGGCCTCAATGAGTCATGGTGCATCGGGCTCGAGCGTCCCCCCATCACAGTAGCAATTAATTTTATATTTAGTTTTGTATAAACATTTTGAACAAATAGATTTAATATAATATTTCTTTTTTCTAAAACAAATTTCAATATAATATTTCGTCATTAATTACATTTTTTTTCAACTAAATTAAATATTTTAGACCAAAAAATAAGTAAATTACTAATTTTTAAAAAAATAAATTATTTACTTTTAGCATCGAATATTTCGACGCTAATAGTATACAAAATGGCCGCTGTAAGCGTACATATATTTCTTTTTAAATATATGTTAGCGTCGACTAGTTTCGACACTAAAGGTGACTTTTAGCGTCGACAAATATCGACGCTACTAGTAAAAAACATGGTCGCTATAAGCTAGTTTCGACGCTAAAGGTGACTTTTAGCGTCGACAAATATCGACGCTAATAGTAAAAAACATGGTCGCTATAAGCTTACATATAATACTTTTTTAATATACTTTAGCGTCGAAAGGTTTCGACGCTAAAAGTTTGAATTTTTGCGTCGATATATTTCGTCGCCAAATATACAATATAGCGTCGAAAATTTTACTTTAGCGTCGAAATAAATTGGACGCAGAATACTGTTTTTTAGAGCGTCGCATTTAATTATTTCGACGCTACAAGTGGTTTTCGTCGACATTTTATCGTCCATTTTTTGCGTCTAATTTTTTCGACGCTAAATATCATTTGCGTCGAAATCGTCACTTATGGCGTCGAAACAATTCGACGCTAAATGGTCTAATTCTTGTAGTGAATAATTTCATTTGGAAATTATTAAGTTAATTATTTGGTGTTGTTAAAAACAACAATTAGTAATAATTTCATGTTGGAAATTATTAAGTTAATTATGTGGTGTTGTTAAATAACACAATTAGTAATGATTTCTTACTAAGAAACAACAAGAGTTGTTAATCAAATAATTAAGTAACAACAAGAGTTGTTAAGTGACAACAATTAGTAAATGTTAAATGGGGAACAAATGGTACACCCATGATGGTAACATTTTTGGAAGGGTTAGAGAAAGTCATTATGCATCCAAATACATGTGATTACATAGTAATCAATGCATGTGATTAAATAATAATCAAGGATTAATAGTAATCTATGCATGTGAGCTAATAGTGACTTGGTTTCCCTCCTATAAATAAGACCATTTGCTTATTGAGTTAAGCAATCAATTACGTTTGATTAAGAGGTCTCTACAAGCTTAAAATGTATGCAATTGTGTTGTGGTTAGTATAGATTTATTTCAATTAGCATGTAAATAAATCTAGAACTAGTAATACATGTATGGTTAGATCCTAAGAGGACAAACATGTAAATATATTAGAGATTATGTTTCCTAACAATGGGTAACTAATAATGTAAGATTAATGGGTTCAATGTTGTTTGCATTTAAATTGGAAAATTTTGAGGGTTGGTTGTATAGGTGTATTCGGCCATGGGTATTTCTCATTGGAGGAATATTCAATCGATGGTGGTTATGAGTTTATGTTGATGATAATTTGTAGTGTAATGAAATGATAAATATTGTTGATTAAGATGGTGTAAAATGAGGTAATAATTGTCTAAGATAACAAAATGGTGAGATTTGACATTTGACGCTAAGTGTTCGATGAAATGCCAGACTAAATAAAAAAACTTAGCAGTCCAGCGAGTTTTATGCAAGATAATATGCATTTTGTATGTTGAAAAATCTGGTAATAATGGCCAAATTAAATAAGTTAAGAAGTGGTGAAATTGGTATATTGGGCAGTAAGCTTTAATGAAGTCACAATATGGACAGGTCATAAACAAGTTGTAACTTGAGTTTTTAATATCCAAATAATGAATCGTAAAATTCTGAGTAAAATAGAGATATAAGAGAAGAACATATCCAAAGATCATAATTTTTGGACTTAGGATAAAGTCAAACCGAATTTTTAAAGTTGAAAGACCTGCTGCCACTACATTCAGATTGTTTTCTGAATAACACCTAAATTTCATTTTAGAACTTGAGTTTCCGAAATCGAAATCGAAATCGAGATCCGTAAAAATAGACATAAACTAAACAAGTTAAGGTCCATTCTATTAAAATTTCAGCCATTGATTCCATACCAATTATTTGTAGTGAATTTTCAAAGTTATTCATTGGACATAGGATTTTAACGATTAGGCAGAATTTAAAATTTTCGCTACCGTACTTCCGTAACTTGGAATCTAGGTCTTTAAATTCTTAGGTAACTTGAGTACCTTGAAATTTTAGTGAATTTGGGATCTCATGCATTGTATAGCATAATTAATGTTTAAGAATTACTTTTGTCATGTCTACTATAATGAATTCGATTTATTATATGTTATTGACAAGAGCTCACATCGTTAGCGATTCCATAGCGAATTTCTTGACAATCATCAATCTCAGTGAGTGGATATCTATGTTTTTGTTATATTATGATTTTTGATTTAATGATGTGATATTTGAAGTTATGTTCATAAGTGTTTTGAAAGAAAGGATTTCATATATATATATTTTGAATATGTTTACGATTATATGATTCCGTCTCGATGCTCGAAAATATTTTTGATGTTTTTAAATCGTAAAATTATGTTTATGTCATGGTGCTTGATAGTTTCAGATTCTTGACCCTTGACCCTCCGTGACGCTTGTATATGTTTCGTTTCGGCCTCTACGGGGCATTTGTTTCGTTCCGGCTCTATCAATGCGCTTGTTATGGGGTCCTGACCATATGAAAATGGTGGCTGGCTCACTATCCTCTATCGACATGGTCTTGTTTGGACATTACTCGCTCTTTGCGTGCGACTTAGGTAATAGATGCTTGTTGATTTTGATAAGATTTTTTTGGAAAAAAATGATATGAGATTTTAATAACGGTTTTAAGTTTCTGATGAGTATACATACATATTTTTATTTGATTGTGTTATTTTTGGTATCCACTCATCAGGTCGTTCAAATGATCTGACCTCCCCCACTCCACAGTTTGTTTGCATGTAACTGTTGGAAATGGTGATCGAGCACCATTCACTTTTTGTACGAATATTTGATATTTATACATTATAATATTTATTTTATCATGGTTATTTATTTATTAATATGGTATAACTCTTACTTTTATTTATATATTGTAAATCTAAAAGTTAGATTAATCTAAGAGTTAGAGATTTCGAGTTTACACTCGGAACCTTATATGAATTTAGTAAAGACCCGAGAGTTACAACATATGGTGATATATTTGCAAGAGTTGCAAATGGTATTGAGAAATATC
>SKCR01050666.1:0-41269 GCA_019454045.1 Zanthoxylum bungeanum
CAAGGACCGATGGAACGAAGCCGGCAGATCCAGAAATAGGCAACTTCTCACCCGACAGCGACGTCGGAATCGACGAACAAACCAAAGGCAATAGAGAACTCGCCCTACCCATCGAAGGCTCTAAAAGCCCAAGGCTTGGATCCACAGGTTAAGAGGCACTAGTGGTCAAAAGGGCAGAAGAGGGACCACGAGACACAGCCCTGACGGTCGTGTGACCAACACCGGGGAGACGTGGCCCCACCACAGGAAAACCAGACGAAGGCATCGAATGAGGGAAGGAAAACGAAAGACAACATAATAAAAGGGGAGTAAAAGAAGGTTGAGAAGGAAAGAGGATAGTATTTCAGTTAACGGGTTGGACGAAGAAAGCAGTTAAAAGATTAAGGCTGAATACGAACAGAGAATGGAATCGCCGGGGGGGAAAGGGAGAGAAGATAGCATTTTAGGGTGAAAAGCTTGAGTGTTTTTACAAATGCTATGCATTAAGACCCCGAATATTCCATCTTTGTGGGTTTTCTTTGTATAGGGTTTTGTTCCTACAAAATCAAATCCGCTATGCTTGGGGTTCTATTTTTTTTTGGATAAGGTAAGTATTATAACCAAAAGAAAACTATACAAGAGCAAAGGGGCATCCCCCAGGATCTAGAGAGGACATGCCCTCCTAGAATAAAGCCAAACGGCTACAAGAGATCAACTAAAGATGTCATCGGGCAAGTGCCACGAAAGGTGAAGCCATTTATTGTCATAAGATGGAGTCACCTTACGTAAAGAACTAACACGATTCCGAACATCAAAAACAATATCATATAGAAGAACAGAAACTGGCCTAAGAGGCATATCATGAGTGCGAGCATTCCTCTCCCTCCATATATGGTAAACTGACGCTGCAAAGGACAGACGAACCAGAAGATGATATAAGGAGTTGCAAGGGGTTTGCTTAGCCTTAAACATCCAAGTGAGTTCCGTGTCATTTGGTATTAGAGCTTAGGGTTCCAAGGTCTGATTTTTCTATCTTTACTTTGTGTTTTTGATTTAGTCTTTATTGTGTTTGTTGGTCATCAAGATACGTGTTCATTTTGATTCTTAGTTTTTGTGTTTATTAAGTGTTTTTGCATTTCTGATCTGTCAGTGACCGGTATATCGGTCCCATAACGGCCTTCATACCGGTCTAACTAGTTATTACATAGCTACTGGAACCAGGCTAGTATCATATCGGCCTTCATACCAGTGTCCATACAGGTCTACCTGGAGATTACATAGCTACTGGAATCGGTAAGAACCCATATCGGTAACATACCGATCTCCATACTGGTTAACTTGTGAGTAAAACATTGCTTCTGGAACTGGCAAGTAACCATACCGATACCATACCGGACTCCAAACAGGTCAGCACTTAGAAAATTTTTGAGAGCTCAAGTCATCTGAAGAGCAAAAAAAAAAGTAAAAAAAGTTCAGAATTTTGGTTGAATTTCGTTGGTTCTATTTTATCATTTGGGTATCCGTGAAGGGTAATTCAACAAAATTTCTATTGAGGCAACAAATTTTCGTCCGAATTTGCGTACGTTTGTAGTTATTTGCATGTTTGTTTGTTTTTTTGTTCTGGTTTGTGATTTCTATATTCTAATTATTCTAGCTGTAGGTTTCCTTTGAATTAAGTCTACGTATTTATTAATTCTTACTCGCATTACTCTGTTTGCCCTATATTGGTTTCTTGTTGTTTATGCTAGCTTGAATATTACACATTATTGTGAGCTTTTTTGTAAGTCATATTCACACTATATTGAGTGCAAACACGAGTGGAGTGGAGTGATAAATATTTGAGTATAAACACGTGTGAGATTGTGAGGTTATATAATTTTGTTCAAATATTTATTTCTTCGAACCTGTTTATTGAAGCTTTGAGATGGCAAATACTAGTTTGACAGTGGATGAGAAGCTTCAGGCTTTAGAAAGAAAGTTTATTGCTGCTTTCGATAAGTTATCCAGGGAAGTATAGAGTAATCAAAAAAGCAGTGTTCCAAGAGCACCACCACCTTAGCATATACCACCACCTCAGAATGTGGTACCGCGACGTGTACCACCAGATGAAGAAGAAGCTGAAAAGGAGTTTGATGATTCTGATGATCTTAATGATGAGGAGGAGAGAATTCAGTGAGGGCCTGATATGAGGCCTAATAGGAGGTTTGATAGGAGGAATGATAAGAGGGATAAACAGTTTGATGGTAGAGGTGTATTTGATGACAAACGTGAGGATTATGACATGAGATGTTATGGTAGACATGGTGATGTTGATGGTGATTTGAGCAGCATCAAGATCAAGATACCAAAATTACGCGGCAAGAATGATCCTGAAGCGTATTTGGAGTGGGAGAAGAAGATCGAGTTGATTTTCAATTGTCATCATTACTCTGATGAGAAGAAGATCAATCTGATAGCCATGGAATTCACTAATTAGTTGAGAGGTTGGGATTAGATTGCTTGAAGCATCTCAAGCCATACAAGTTGTAGTGGTTAAATGATTGTGGCGAAATAAAGGTGACTAAGTAGGTATTATTGAGCTTTACCATTGGGCCATACACGGATGATGTCCTATGTGATGTGATACCGATGCATGCAGGACATATTTTTTTGGGCAGGCCATGGCAGTTTGATAGGAAGGTCATACACGATGGGTTCAAGAATAAGTATTTTTTTTTGGATAAAGTAAGTATATTAGCCAAACCAAAACTATACAAGAGCAAAAGGGCATACCCCAGCTAACTAGAGAGGACATGCCCTCATAGAAGAAAATCCGAAAGGCTACAAGCAAAAAAGATCAATAGAAGATGTCATCGGACAAGTGCCAAGAGAGGTGAAGCCATTTTATTATCATAAGATGGTTTCACCGTCCGCAATAAGCTAGCACGAGTCCGAACATCAAAAACAATATCACTAAGAAGAACAAAAATAGGACGAGGAGGCCCATTATGGGTGCAGGCGTTCCTCTCTCTCCAGATATGGTAAACTGACGCAGCAAACGAGAGCCGAACAAGAAGACGACGCAGAGAGCCATCGGTAAACTGATACATCCACTCAACAGTCTGAAGCCAATCCCGAGATCTCCAATCTAACCCACACATAGCCAGCACAGTCGACCAGACGCTCGAAGAGAAATAGCATTAGAAGAAAAAAGTGATCAATATCCTCACCTGAGCAACCACAGAGGATACAACGAGAGCAAGCAGAGATACCGAACCTCATCAGACTATCCTGGGTACAAAGGCCTCCCTGAATAGACATCCAGAGAAGAAAAGAATGGCGGGGGATAGCCTTCCGAAACAAAACAACTCGAGACCAATGCATCAATGGACCCTTTGTCCGCATAGCATTTCAGGCACTATCCACTGAAAACCTCTCTCTTCTGTCATCCTCCCAAACTAGCTCATCCTCCCTCATACTAGAAGGATCTGATAGCTGAGTCTGGGCCAAATCAACAAGGGCAGCAGATCTAGCAGGAGGCCAACGCCAAGAAGAATCAGAAATAATGGAATCAACTGTAGCATCATATCCAAGCCAGAGTCGTAAATCACTCTCTCACCCAACGTATCCACAATCGGACCAAGAGGATGCTAGTAATCAAACCACAATAATGTATTCTCACCATTCCCAATCCTAACTCTCATCATCCGACGGGACCAAGAACAAAACTCCAAGATCTTCCGCCAACTCCAAGAGCAATCTGCAGGACATGACACCTCCCAAAAGCTTCTCCCCCTCAACAAGTAAGACTGAACCCAATTCGACCAAGAGGAAACCTGGCCAGAGCAAAGAAACCATAAGTGCTTAACAATTGCCGCTCTATTCCAATTGTCCAATCTCTTGATCCCCAAACCCCCCTCTTTCATGGGTAAACAAACTCTACTCCAAGCCACTTTCGCCCCCGAAGAATTGAGCTCACTATCCTTCCAAAGGATTGATCTGAGAATCGTCTCCACCTTCCTAATAACAGCTTAGGAAGAATAAATAAAGAAGACCAATAAACTTGAATGGAGAACAAAACAGATTTTATGAGCTGAAGTCGCCCCGCATACGAAAGAAACTTACTACTCCAACTCTTGGCACGCCTAATAATACGATCAACAAGGGAAGCACAATCTGAGGCCCGGAGCTTAAAAGAAATCAAAGGAACTCCCAGATACCGCACTGGAAGAAATCAAAGGAACTCTCAAAACGAGAGTGCAAACACAACCTTGGAGAAAACACGTGGGGGGAGTGTGATCGAACCTAGTAAAGAAATTAAGGCTAAGGCTAAGGCCGTGAGTGTTCCCAAAGGGAGTGTGAGTGATCTTAAGGGGGAAACAAAGGGCGAGTGAAAAAGAGCTTCTACATGGGTGAGGGTGAAGCTAGGAGAGCTTTTAAGGCTAACAAGCTTATGCTTTTGCTAGTATACAATGAACGCCATGTTTGTATTGCTAATATTGACCCTTTGTTTCCTGTGTCCATTTCATCTCTTTTGCAGGAATTTAGTGATGTGCTGACAGAGGACATTCCTAGTGGGCTTCCACCCATTAGAGGTATTGAACACCAAATAGATTTCATACCTGGCGCAGTCATTCCCAACAAACCAGTCTATCGAAGCAATCCAGAGGAAACAAAGGAACTTCAGAAGAATGTTAGGGAGTTGATGGAGAAATGGTATGTCAGAGAAAGTATGAGTCCTTGTATGGCACCGGTTCTTCTAGTTCCTAAGAAAGATGGGTCATGTCATATGTGCGTTGATTGTCAAGCGATCAACAATATAATGATAAAGTATCGTCACCATATTCCTAGACTAGATGACATGTTGGATGAAATACACGGTTCCAAAGTTTTTAGTAAGATTGATTTTTTTTTTGGATAAAGAAAGTATTATAACCAAAAGAAAACTATAAAAAGAGTAAAGGGGCATACCCCAGGCAACTATAGAGGACAAGCCCTCCTAGAAGAAAAGCCGAAAGGCAACAAGCAAAAGATCAACAGAAGATGTCATCGGGCAAGTGCCACGAAAGGTGAAGCCATTTATTGTCATAAGATGGTTTCACCTTACGTAAAAAGCTAGCACGATTCCGAACATCAAAAACAATATCATAAAGAATAGCAGAAACAGACCGAAGAGGCATATCATGAGTGCGAGCATTCTTCTCCCTCCAAATATGGTAGACTGACGCTGCAAAAGACAAACGAACCAGAAGGTGACGTAAAGAAGCATTGGAGAACTGACATAACCACTCAACAGTCTGACGCCAATCCCGACGTCTCCAATCTAACCCACACATAGCCAGTACAGACGACCAGACCCTCGAAGAGAAAAGGCACTGGAAGAAAAGATGATCAATGTCCTCACTTGAACAACCGCATAGAATACAACGCGAGCAAGCAGAGATACCAAACCTCATCAAACTATCCTGAGTATAAAAGCCTCCATGAGTAGACATCCAAAGTAGAAAGAAATGGCGGGGAATAGCCTTCCGGAACCAAACAACTCGAGACCAATGCAGCAAGGTTCCCCTTGTCCGCATGGCATTCCAGGCACTATCCACAGAAAATCTCCCACTCCTATCATCCTCCCAAACTAGCACATCCTCCCTCAAACTAGAAGGAGACGGAAGATGGGACTGAGCCAGATCAACAAGGGCAGCAGACCTAGAAGGGGGCCAACGCCAAGTAGAATCAGAGATAATGGAAGCAACTGTGGCCATCATATCCAAGCCAGAGTCATAAATCACTCTCTCACCCAACGTGTCCACAATCGGGCCCAGAGGATGCCAATAATCAAACCACAGTAAAGTCTTCTCACCATTCCCAATCCTAACTCTCATCCGCCGTCGGACCAAGAACGAAGCTCACAGATCTTACGACAGCTCCAAGAGCAGTCTGTAGGACAATGAACCTCCTAAAAACTTCTCCCCCTCAACAAATAAGAGCGAACCCAATTCGACCAAGATGAAACCTAGCCAGAACAAAGAAACCAATGTGCTTAATAATAGCCGCTCTATTCCAAGAATCCAAACTCTTAATCCCCAGCCCCCCTCCTTAAGAGGTAAACAAACTTTACTCCAAGCCACTCTCGCCCCAGAAGAGGTGAGTGTTGGACAATTATGACCCATAGTGTCACTATTTGTACAGATCATGGTGATGTTGTACAAATTAACTATGTGATAAAGAGATTGCACTCTTATCATGTGATTAGATCACCTAGATGTATAAATGATAGGAGGTCCCTATGATTTGTTCCTGGACTGAGAATGATATGAGACAGTATCAGTCCACGAAGGATAAATCATTAAATATTCCTAGTCAGAGTATTATCGAGATTGGACATCGATTAATACATAAAAGACTAGTATTACACTTGTGCTGGTTGTGAGGGCACAACGACATAGTTCTCGTATATTTGGGTATAGGATACTCATGCAAATGTAATAGGAGGTTGTGTTTCACCGATGGTACGGGAAACAGCTTCGCTCTGGATAGACCCCTTCGGAATTCCATTGGTATTATGACTACGTGTCTATGGAAGTCCGAAATTAGGGTAGGTGTATTTGGTCTTAACCTGAGACTTGCACCGCTAATACTTGCGACAATCAATATACTTTGGTTGAGGTCGTCCAGGGCTTTAACAGGTTCTGTGTACGCCAATACTGGGTATATTGAGAATCGTAGTGTGTTGGGTGTGATGTTAAGATGGAAGTGTCACTCCAGTCATATGGAGTTGATGGTCACGTAGGATACGGTACTGGTTCTCTTTAGTACTGTAGTCATCGAGATAAAATGACAAGGTCATGTTTATCCGATATAGAGACTAGTTACCAGAGATCCGACATGTGCTTCGTACGGGGTAGACACGATTTCAGCCCCAGACCTAGCACGTGATCATCCGATACTGGATCGAAATACGCAATACCATGTATACTACGCCTGATATAGATCGCTTATTCCTGTAAGCATGTTTCCGGAGAATTGGGTAGGCATGACGCTTTGCTAGAGGCCAACCTTGTCTTGTGAATCGGTGTAAACGTAGTACGAGGTACTTACATGTTCGGATAGTCCGACGACCCGATTTACTGCCAACATATCCGGGGATCTCATGGGTCGCTTCCCAAAGATTCACCGATGACGTATGACTCGCACTTTAATTAATCTGGGATTAATTTAATGAGAGAGAAAGTTAATCTGGGATTAATTACGGAGATATTTTATCTGGGATAAAATATCAATTTAGAGAGAGAACGATTAATTTGGAATTAATCGGTAAATTAATATATTTGATATATTAAACGAAATTGGATTTCGACGCGGAATTAAAATTAGATTTTAATTCGGGCGAATGAATTAATTTAGAATTAATTCGTTAGCGACGTGAATAGTGATTTCGCTAGGCGTAATTATTTAATTACGACGCAACGGAAAATTCGTTAATTTGGAATTAGCGAACCCGAGCCCGGGATTATTTGCGAGCGTATTCGCATTTCGAATTCGAGTGCGGCACGCAAGTCAAATCAAGCGTCAAATCGCAAGTCACATCAAGCGTCAAATCACATGTCACTTTGAGTGATGTGACATTTGAGTGATTGATGTGAGTTGATTTGTGATGATTGACAAGCATTTATTGTTTGCCTTTTTTTGGAAATTAAAAATTGTAAATGGTTTAATAATTTTAGAAATTATAAAACCCTTTTATTTTTTTTATTTCCCACCAACTCACTATCTCTCTTCAATTTACGGTATTTGGCTTTTGGAGCCAAAACCTCTTCTTCTTCTTCTCTCTCGGTCTTGGACCGTTTCTTCCTCTGTTTTTCTGGTTTTCACCGAATTAAATGGAGAAGCAAATGATCTTGTTGCAAGATCTAAGTGCTAGCACACTCTAGGAGGCATACAAAGGTGTTAGGGAACCGATTTCGTGAGCTTGGAAGCTTGAAGCTTGGAGCTTCAATGGTGTCCATCAATGGCCGAATCTTGGAGGAGGAAGACAAGCCATCACCGAGCAGTCCATCCACGCGCAGCTCACTGCCGAGCAAGGGAGAGCAGTTCGTGGTTCATCTTCGTAGCATCTCATCCGATCCATGTGAGTTTTTCCGCACCTCCTATGGTTGTATTCATACTCGTTTATGCATGATTTATGATCCTTGGGACTTGATTGAAACCCAACAATGGTATCTTGAGCCATTTGTGCATAAAACAAATTTAGGGTTCTTAGCAAAATTTGGGGCTTTTTGATTTAAGCATGATTTTGACAAATTGTTTGTTTAAGAATGCTTGTATATGAATAACTTAGAGTTATATGTAATCAATTTGAAGAAAAATTAATTGGATTGATTTTCCCCAATTTGCTTATTGTTGGCCAAAACTTTAATTGGGTAAACTTGATTTTGAGCATTTTTAATGAAATTGGATGATTTAGAATGCTTAAAGTATTTTAATTGATGATTGATTAGATCAATTTGATGAAAAAGTGTTTGGAACAATTTTCCCCAAATTGCTTATGTTGGCCGAATTTAGTAAGTGCCCTAATC
The DNA here is from genome assembly GCA_019454045.1 of Zanthoxylum bungeanum. NCBI lineage: Eukaryota > Viridiplantae > Streptophyta > Magnoliopsida > Sapindales > Rutaceae > Zanthoxylum > Zanthoxylum bungeanum. The sequence continues at coordinate 8,532 of SKCR01050666.1, forward strand.
TCTTGGTTTTTGATTTTTTGTTCATTGGATGACTTGGAAATCATTTGGGGATGTTGAATTTATGTTTGATTGGGTTCAATTGGATTGAATTCATTTGGGCATAATTTCCCTCTTTGGTCGAGACACTTGAAGCATGAAATTGGATTTGATTTTGATCAAATTATGTTAGACATGATTCCATGATGTTAAGCATGATTAATTGGACAAATTTAGTGTTTTGGAAACTTTGATTTGGGTAATTAATAATGATATACACTTTAGGTAATTTAATTGGGAAATTTGGAATTTTTGGAATTAAATTATTGGGCCTTAAAATTGGATTTGGGCTTTTAAAGTTGTTATTGGGTTTATTGGACTTTGTTGTACAAAGTTGGTTTAGGCCACAATTGGTTGGATCCAATTAGGCCCAAAACCGCTTCCAAAAGGCCCAAATGCGACTAATGAACCTTTAACGTTTAATTGGGCCTAAATTAATTTATGGGCTTATGGAGTAACTCCCGGATTGGATTTTGGTTATTCGGTTTGACCCGAGTTGACCAAAAGTCCACGCCTTGAAGAAATTAATTAAAAGCCCATTGTACTTTAATTAAATTAATATTGGATATTAATCGGGCTTTGAGACCCGTAACGATTAAATTTGGAATTTAAGTCGTAAATGTTTATTTTATAAAGTGTAATATTTAATTTGGAATTAAATAATGAATTAGAATTAAATACGTATTAAATTGGATTTAATTATGTAATTTTATTTTATTTGAGAAATCGTACTTTGAGTACGTGTTTGCAATACGAGTTTGACTCGAACAAAATCAAATCTTTGTTTGAACATTGGATGATCACTAATTATCAGATTAATTAATTTGATTAGATTGATTGATAACATGCTTGTATGAATACATGGTTGTGATGCATGAATAATATATATCGGATGGATATTAGCTGGGTGGGGCGATTTTGGAAATTGTAATAAATTTGATTTATTAATTTGACCTAAGAGTCCAGCCTTATCTCATATTTCTTTGTATTCTCTTCTCACCTATTCCCCTCAATGTAAATGAGGTTTCTTTAGAAGTGTAGTGTAACGGGTAGAGGTAATAAAGTGCTAGCTTGGAGAGAGAAAAATAGAGATTTGATCTAGGATCAATGTAAAGTATACATCCGCATATCATTATTATTTTATTATACGCGCTTTATTATGTGTTTAGAATGCATGCTTAAGGGTGTATGATGATGAGACCTTAACAAAGATAATAAATTGGTTGTCAATTTGCACGCGAAAAACCCTCGCTCAATATTAAGCGTCTTTCCTTCCATTGAGTGATTCTCACTCAAGATCCGAGGCGGCATTGGTTTGTTGGCCAAAGTCAAGGCCTTTGTCTGTCAAAGATGTGTTTGAATCACGAAGGCTTTGTTCCATATTGGTGTCTTGTCCAAGTTGTGGTTTGTTGGCCAAAGTCAAGACCAATTCTTGTCCATCGACATTGATTACGAAGCTTTCCATGGTCAATGGGTCGCGCTAGACTGGGATCACTAAGTTTGTTGTGCCAAAGCCAAGGCTTAGTTGATTCAGAGGAAAAAGGTTAGGTAATACATTAGATGTATTGGCATATATAAGATATATGTTTCGGACTTGGATGTCCCCCTACCGGATCTAGGAATTGGATTGGATCCAATCGATCTTAGAGATCTACCTAGTTAATTATCATACAATTTGTTGGCCAAAGTCAAGATTGTGTGATATTTAACGGGATCCTAGCCCACTAGGAAACACGGTTTCCCGAGTACTCGACAGAGGGTTAGAGGCTCGCCGAAAAATAGTGGGAGGCAAGAATTGAATTCGCAATATTCGTTCAATTACTCGCCATACGCGCTCAATCACAAATATTTCGTCATATCAATTAAATGTTAGTTGGACTAATATTTAAATTGTTGTTTTAAATAAGCAGTTGGACTGTATTATAATTGATTATATAATTGGATTATAGTAATCAATATATTTGAATTAATTAATTTCGATTTATAGTTGATTTTATAATTGGATTATAGTAATCAATGTAATTGAGGTTAATTAATTTAAATCATATTTGATTGTATAGTTGGACTATTATAATAATCAATATATACATAGTACCACAAATCGTTGATTAAATAGTTGGACTACTAAAATCAAGATTAAATTGAAAGATTAACATTTAATACATAATCCTAGGGAAAATGTATTTAAATGATTTAATTTTCAAATTGGGAATAATATTTCAGGATGGTCCTGGAAAATTAATAAGTTACTTTATTTGATAAAATAACCTATTATGCCTAAGTCTGGAGTTAAGCAAATAAGTGGAACATGATATTTGGAATATTCATGTAATGATAACTTTAGTGCTTAATCCATTATACTTGTCATATAGACTCCTTAATTTCTTTATCAGAACTAAGAATTAGATTCTTAAAGTATGATATAGAAATTGAAGGATCTTCATAAATATATACTTAGATTTTAGAAGTAAATAAATTGCAATAATAATTCTTGGAGAATTAATGACTAATCTCAAGGAGACAAAGTCAAAGTTTGCAATTAGGCAAGTAGCGCAAGGCGCACCTTACTTTGATATTCTAGAAACCCAAGGCTTGGCCAAAGGCTTCTGGAATATTGAAAAAAGGCAAAGGCAAAATCATTACAATCTTCTGGGAAGATATAGGACATATCCCAAGAAGGAATTGAAGACGAGCAAGGCTCTGACTTCAAATATGTTTGTCATAAATATGTTCATCACTAGTATTTAAAATTGGATTTTGATACTTAGTATGTTATATAATATATGTATTGATGTTCAGAATCTGTTTTGAACAGGATACTGACTTCAATAGAGATTTATCTGCGAATCGGAAACGGGACGAAAGTTGCTGTTTTGACCGTAGATACCTAAGTTTAGGAACTACCCTTAGGGTGTGTACTTAAATTAGGAAACTGTTATAATGTAACTAGTTTGACTAGGAACATTATCTTTATATCAGTGTTTAATCCGTTGCGGATTGAACCTTTATATTCTAGAACACTAAAGTGTTTTATTATATAAAGATGATATTAAGATAAACACATTGGATATGAACAACATAATTTATATTTAGAATATAAATAAATCTCACACGTATAACATGATAAATAAATAGCTCGAACTGATTTGATCAGGTTGAAACTTAAAGTGGCAATGTTGTCTGGGACACATTAAACAAGAATCGTATATCCGCACTTTTGAAGAGCGGGTACCAGGACTGATTTGATTCCAATCAAATAAAGTCTACGAATCTAATTTATTGGGCAAAGTGCCTAAAACACTATTTGCTTGGTAAAAGTGTAAATGCCACAGATCTGTTAGCCCTAATTCATAGTGAAGTTAGTGGGCCCATGTCTAGCTAGGCTAGATGTGGATATGAATATTTCGTGACCTATACGGATGTGGCATCGCGTAATGGTTATGTGTTTCTTTTGAAGAACACAAATTGGAAACTTTTACAGTTTCGACACGAAATAGACAAACAGATCGGCTAAAGTATTAAACAATCACGGTAAGACCGTAATGGAAAATACTTAAGCAATAAGTTTCTCGTATACTTGAAAGAGTAAAGTATTCTTTCAAAGAGGACTCCTCCCGGAACACGTCATAGTGACGGTGTGTCCGAACTGAGTAACCGAATCTTGTTAGACATGATAAGGTTAATCATGAGTCGCTCTGAGCTACCATTTCCTTCAACGGATACGCATAAACAGTGCAGAACTTATTTAGAATAAGGTTCCATTAAAATCTGTTTGACAGATTTCATATTAGATATGAACGGGAAAGAAACCGGGTTTCACACTCCTGATAATTTGGGTATGCCAGGCATAAGTTTGGATGATACCAAACTAAAACCCAAATTGGATAAGTGCCAAATGTAGGTTATCCTAGGGATACCATAAGTATTGTACTTATACATCTCACCAGAGAACAATTAGATTGTTGCTCACCATGCGGTTTTTCCTGAAAAGGAATACCGATATGCAGTGGTAAGTGGGAGGATAGTAAAACTCGATGAAAATCGAGAGTGATACTATTCAAGGCACCGAGTCCTTAATGGAACACATAAATAGTTCATCAAGGATGAAACTATTACCATTAATCTTCGAATACATAAGAATCGAGAGGAAGTGATACAAGGTATCGACTCCCAATTATGCAAAGTGTCATGAGTCCAAAATGGATTCCATGTATATTAACAAGTTTGGATACTGGTTGACATACCACAAGGCATTGTGCCTACTGGTACTGTATAAGTCTTCAAGGAAGACGTACATGGATGGCAACGTACCAACGTGTAAAGCTAGGCTTTTAGCGGAAAGGTATCGTTATCAACATTGTGTTGATTACGATTCAACCTTTTACCTGTTGCCACGGTAAATCCATTTGGATTATGCTTGCTGAAGCTGTTGTTTCATTTATGAAATATGACAGCTTGAACGGTAAAATCGCTTTCCTGAAAAGGAAACCTTTTGGAGGATGTTTAACATCCTGTCGGTTTTGTCGTACCATAACTAGCAAACAAGTTTGCGGGTTAATCGATCCATGTTTGGATTAAAGCAAGCATAGGTTCATAGAATTATCGTTTTGATGTAATCATAATGGTGTATGATTTAATTCAAAAACGAAAAGATTCTTGTGTATATAAGAAGGTTAGTGGGAGCGCACTGACAGTGGCTGTCCTATAAATAATGATAATATATATCATTTCTTGGAAATGATATTCCCATAAAATAATCGGTGAAAGCTTGGCTTTCATGATAACGACTATAAGTCGTAACAACGGTACTATAATAGTTACAATAACTGTTACCGAATAAACAACAAATTCGGATTATTGCTGCAGCTGAGGCAGCAATAGAAGCCTTCTGGGGTCGATAAAATCTAATTAGATTAGATATAGTTCTTTTAGCAGCTGAGCTAGGCTTCAGCACATGCTAAAGAATTAATGGTCTCATCAACGATCCAGATAAATACTTCGATATTCATCTGATTCGTTCGGATCATACATCGTGGCGATGTGATGATCGAATAAATCGCATCAGATGATAATCATGAAAATCCGCTGACGAAAAGTTGTTCTCAGCAATTTGAGCGAACCGTACATAGTTCGGGTGTTAGACACTCGAGTGACTGGCTATAGGCCAAGTGGGAGATTGTTGGACAATTATGACCCATAGCGTCACTATTTGTACAGATCATGGTGATGTTGTACAAATTAACTATGTGACAAAGAGATTGCACTCTTATCATTTGTGATTAGATCACCTAGATGTATAAATGATAGGAGGTCCCTATGATTTGTTCCTGGACTGAGAATGATATGAGACAGTATCAGTCCACGAAGGATAAATCATTAAATATCCCTAGTCAGAGTATTATCGAGATTGGACATCGATTAATACGTAAAAGGCTAGTATTACACTTGTGTGCTTGTTGTGAGGGCACAACGGCATAGTTCTCGTAATTTGGGTATAGGATACTCATGCATGTAAGTAGTGATAGGAGGTTGTGTTTCACCGATGGTACGGGAAACAGCTTCGCTCTGGATAGACCCCTTCGAAATTCCATTGGTATTATGACTACGTGTCTATGGAAGTCCGAAATCAGGGTAGGTGTATTTGGTCTTAACCTGAGACTTGCACCGCTAATACTTGCGACAATCAATATACTTTGGTTGAGGTCGTCCAGGGCTTTAACAGGTTCTGTGTACGCCAATACTGGGTATATTGAGAATCGTAGTGTGTTGGGTGTGATGTTAAGACGGAAGTGTCACTCCAGTCATATGGAGTTGATGGTCACGTAGGATACGGTACTGGTTCTCTTTAGTACTGCAGTCATCGGGATAAAATGACAAGGTCATGTTTATCCGATATAGAGACTAGTTACCAGAGATCCGACATGTGCTTCGTACGGGGTAGACACGATTTCAGCCCCAGACCTAGCACGTGATCATCCGATACTGGATCGAAATACGCAATACCACATATACTACGCCTGATATAGATCGCTTATTCCTGTAAGCATGTTTCCGGAGAATTGGGTAGGCATGGCGCTTTGCTAGAGGCCAACCTGTCTTGTGAATCGGTGTAAACGTAGTACGAGGTACTTACAGTTTCGGATAGTCCGACGACCCGATTACTGCCAACATATCCGGGGATCTCATGGGTCGCTTCCCAAATTCACCGATGACGTATGACTCGCACTTTAATTAATCTGGGATTAATTTAATGAGAGAGAGTTAATCTGGGATTAATTACGGAGATATTTTATCTGGGATAAAATATCAATTTAGAGAGAGAACGATTAATTTGGAATTAATCGGTAAATTAATATATTTGATATATTAACGAAATTGGATTTCGACGCGAATTAAAATTAGATTTTAATTCGGGCGAACGAATTAATTTAGAATTAATTCGTTAGCGACGTGAATAGTGATTTCGCTAGGCGTAATTATTATTACGACGCAACGGAAAATTCGTTAATTTGGAATTAGCGAACCCGAGCCCGGGATTATTTGCGAGCGCATTCGCATTTCGAATTCGAGTGCGGCACGCAAGTCAAATCAAGCGTCAAATCGCAAGTCACATCAAGCCTCAAATCACATGTCACTTTGAGTGATGTGACATTTGAGTGATTGATGTGAGTTGATTTGTGGTGATTGACAAGCATTTATTGTTTGCCTTTTTTGAAATTAAAAATTGTAAATGGTTTAATAATTTTAGAAATTATAAAACCCTTTTATTTTTTTTATTTCCACCAACTCACCTCTCTCTTTTCATTTTACGGTATTTGGCTTTTGGAGCCAAAACCTCTTCTTCTTCTTCTCTCTCGGTCTTGGGCCGTTTCTTCTCTCTTTTTTCTGTTTTTCTGGTTTTCACCGAATAAATGGAGAAGCAAATGATCTTGTTGCAAGATCTAAGTGCTAGCACACTCTAGGAGGCATACAAAGGTGTTAGGGAACCGATTTCGTGAGCTTGGAAGCTTGGAGCTTGGAGCTTCAATGTGTCCATCAATGGCCGAATCTTGGAGGAAGACGAGCCATCACCGAGCAGTCCATCCACGCGCAGCTCACTGCCGAGCAAGAGAGAGCAGTTCGTGGTTCATCTTCGTAGCATCTCATCCGATCCATGTGAGTTTTTCCGCACCTCCTATGGTTGTATTCATACTCGTTTATGCATGATTTATGATCCTTGGGACTTGATTGAAACCCAATAGTGAGCGTACTACCTTTCCAAAGGAAAAAACGCAGAATCGTCTCCACCTTCCTAACAACAGACTTAGGAAGATAAATAAGGAAGACCAATAAACTTGAATGGAGAACAACACAGACTTAATAAGCTGAAGCCGACCTGGATAAGAGAGAAACTTACTACTCTAACTCTTAGCACGCATAACAATACGATCCACAAGAGAAGCACAATCTGAGGCCCGGAGTTTAGTAGAGATCAAAGGGACTCCCAAATACCGCACTGGAAGAATCCCTACTTGGAAACCCAAAACATGACGCAGATGGCCCTGAAGGGTAGAAGAGATACTAGAAGAGAAGAAATGACTTTTAGCTGGATTCGAAATTAAACCTGATAAACCACTGAATTGCCCGAGGCAATCCTTGATCAAGGAAACCGAGGATGCATCTGCTTTACAAAAAATCATAAGGTCATCCGCAAAACAGAGATGAGTAAGACGGTCCTTAGAACACCGCCAGTGGAACTTGAAACCCGGATTAAAAGCCATATTACGAAGAAGACCTGACAGAACTTCCATAGCCAAAACAAAGAGATAAGGAGACATATGATCACCTTGTCGTAACCCACGACCCCCAGAAAAGAAACCATGCAACTCTCCATTAATAGATACAGAGAACCTAGTAGAAGTCATACACTCCTGAATCCAACCCACCATCCTCTCTAGAATACCAACAGTCTGCAAAACCTCAATCAAGAAATCCCAACGAACAGTGTCATAAGCTTTCATCAAGTCAATCTTAAGAGCACATCTCGGGGAACCGCCAGTCCGGTGATAATTCCGAACCAATTCTTGACACAAAAGAATATTGTCGCTGATACGCTTTCCCACAACAAAAGCAGATTGATTATGACTGATCACAAAAGGAAGGATAACCTTGATCCTATTCGCAATAAGCTTAGCAATACACTTGTAAATAATATTACAACAAGAAATAGGCCTATAATCCTTAACCTGGGAAGGGTTAGGAATCAGAGCAATAGAAGTAGCATTAACCTGCCGCAAGAGACGCCCAGAGGAAAAGAAAGAGTGAATAGCACAAAGGACATCATTCCCCACAATATTCCAAGACTTCTTAAAGAAACTCGAATTAAACCCATCTGGGCCTGGAGCTTTATTGTCCTTCAAAGCGAACAGGACAGCTTTAATCTCCTCATCCGAAACCTCCAGGAAAGAGTCTCACTCTGCTCAACTGTCACATGGCTAGTAATAGCAGATTGAAGGGCCACCCTATCAAAATCCTACTGACCTTGCTGAGGACCTAAAGGGTCTCAAAAAAAGAAACAATCTCATCTCTAACCAAACACATCTTCCCCACACGATCCCATCCTCCTTAGTTATATAAGTGATCTTACTTACTACGATTGTGAAAACTCTTCATAGCAGTAAAGAAGAATTTAGTATTCTGATCCCCAAGGTTAAGCCACTGAACACGAGATTCTCTGTCTATTGAATCCTTCCTCAGCCCGACTTATGTCTCCATACCGTAACGAAGACTAGCTTCTTCAGCTAGCAGGGCAGGGTCACTAGGGTAGTCTTGTAAAGCACACTGCACTCTGTCCAACTCCTTCCTATCTCAAAACTCTCTAAAGGAACTTAGAGAATGCTCAAAATTAAACTTCTTCAACACTCATAACACTCTTCAGCTCTTAACATAAACTTCTTCAGGGCCAACTTACACTCTTCGCTACAACATGAACATCGGAGTACCATAACATCAATATCCCACGTCCTAGCCACAACAGAGATAAAATCAGGATGATCAGCCAAAAAATCAAAGAATTTAAAGGGGATTTTCCTCTTAGGGAGCTCTGCAAGCTTAACTACCATAGGAGAATGATCAGAAATTCGGGGGGGAAGAAAGCGGGCAGAGAGCCCGGAAGAGACACACTCAAGAAGAATTAACAAGACATGGTCCAACTTACGCCAAATAGGAGACTAAATCTGCTTATTAAACCAAGTAAACTGGCAACCAGAGAACTGAAGATCATCCAACCCAGCCTGACCAAACAGCAGCCCAAATCGTCTTTCCAAGCTGGCCAAGCCACAGACCCACCACTATGCTCAATCGGAGATAGGAGGCATTGAAATCTTCCAAAACCAAGCCACATAGAATCATCAAAAGCAACTACCACTAGAAATCAGGTTAGCCCAAAGTTCCCCGACCTTCTCATAGTCACACTCACCATAAACCACCGAAACTACACAATTCCACATCCCAGAAATATGAGACCACTACACAATGAATAACTTGAGCTGAAGAATGAATAATGCTAACATCAATGTCACTAGGGTTCCAAAACCCAGATACGACCAAACGGGCTAACATCAGAGTGGCAAAAAACTTCCATGAAGGATTAATCGCACGAGAGACAGTCACAAAATTAACCTCCTTAACCTTGGTTTCAACAAAACCACACAACGAGAGCTTCTCATCACAAAGAAAACTCCTAACTTCAGCATGTTTTAATGGGTCATTGAGACCCCAAATGTTCCAACAACCAAAAATCATTAAAACAGAGAAGAATAGAGCCAAACCAAACAAATCAGCGTCGACGACCCCCCTAGGGGACTGCCGTTTCTGACTCCTCTTACCACCAGAACCCTTTCTAGATTTGTTACCATAAGCCAATTTCTTGAAATCCAGAGAGTCAATGGCCTTATTAGCCAAACTGTTAACCATGAGAGTAGGCGAATCATAAGCTACAGAAGGCGAGCACCCAGCTAAATCAGATTTAGGAAGATCCTCAACAATATGTGAAGAAGCACGGGAGCACTCACCTTCCATATTTCCATCTGTCTCCACAGAAACTGTCTCAGAAGAAACCACAGGCAAATGAGGATTAACCAGAGTCGATTCCAACCCATTAGAAGAGCACTCACCCAAAACAAAGTCCTGTCAGTGGAAACATCCTGAGTCACATCACCCGCTCGAGCTAACAGGAGTGGTCACAGATGCTCCATTGCCTTTCTTCTTCTTAGTGACCGGGATCCAGGCACCCTCCTGATCCTTAGTAGTGTCAACCATAGCAACTTTATCCATAGATGGGATAGAAGGCTTTGGATATATGACTGAGAAGGTTCACTAACCTCCTTACTTGGAGCCTTTTTAGAGCAAGAATTCATTGAATGGCCAAAACTTCACAAGTGGAACATTTCACAGGAACCCATTCAAAACTCAACCCTAATAGGTACCCTAGCACCATTAGGGTTTTGGAAAAAATCTCTCCTCAATATGGGTTCCGAGCATCAATCTCAACACAAACTCGAGCGAAACTGAGCCGTTTCCTGGAAAGGGTAATAAGGTCAGCATTGAGAGGTCTCCCTCCCACTGCACTAGCCACACAACTAATCCCTTTCGCGTCCATAAAGTAAAAGGCAGATCAAAAAGTCTGATCCAGACCGGAACCTTGAACAAGTCCTCCTTAGTCAAAGATAATTCAGGATGCCAAGTTTAAGGACCACGGTCTATTAGCCATATGCCAAGGGCTCCGTCCAAAATCACACTAGCCTCTTGAAGGCTCTTAAATCTAAACAAAAAGAAACCATTATCGGAGGTTAGAACCTCAAGCAAACCTAGCCTCCCCCATAACTTGTGTGCAATAGAGTTGACCGTTTGAAAATGGAGTCTTTTACCCACAAAGTAAGTAACCAACTAATGTACTCCGCCAATACACAATGCCTTCTTCAATAACTTCAGCAGGGGGGCACACAACAACCTTACCATCAATAACATTAGGTTTGACATAATGTAAAGCGGTTGAAGAACTTGACGAATCTAAAGGATCAACTCCTTTAGGTCCATGCAACGCAAAAGCATAACTCTTAGGGCAACCAAAATTACCCCCCTCGACTACTGCAGGTGCCTCGGAAGCAACAGACATAGCAACCCGACTCACACTCAAAGCATCACCACTCACACTTCTTCCTGTCAACTTGGCAACATTCTGCCCCAAAACAACACCATTAACAGTCCCAATATCCATCAAAACTGCCACAGCCGAGGACTTCGACTCCTCACCAATAAGTATCCCAACATCCCCAACCGGGTTCCCGTCAATACTAATTCCAGAACCACAGCCAACTGCAGCACCACAGTCAACCGATCCCCCGTCAACACCAGGTCCAGAAACTACAGAACCTCTATCAACGCCATGGCCAGAACCCAAACACCTCATCCAACAAGACCACATCCCTAGCGACCAAACTGCCAACTGAACTCCCTACAACGCCATGTTCAGAAACACAAGCAGTGCAGACTGACTCAGATTGTACGCCATGTCCAGACTGACTAGAACCCAAACAGCCAGCAAGACCACCTACAACTCCATGTCCCGGATCACAAACAACGACACAATCAACACCAGAACCAGAACCCAAACGCACCATCATTCAACATACTCACATCACCATCGACCAAACAGCCAATAGAAGTACCAACAACGCCAGTCCAGAAACACAAGCACCGCTGACTACTCAGAAGGAGCGCCATGTCCAGACCGACAAGAACCCGAACAGCCAGCAGGACCACCTTCTAAAATAAGGCTTCGAACTGGTCACTGACGTCGGCGCCGAAGCGGAGATCAAAGGTGAGCTTGGAAGACCCGTCGAAGGCTTCAAACAACAAATGCCAAGATCCACAGGAGCGAGGCGTCAGCGGCAACAGAGACAGCACTAACAGCCTTGCGGCCAGCACCAAGGAGGCGCGGCCCCACAACAGAAACACCAGACGGAGGCATAGGGAAAGACGGGTGAGGAGGAAGAAAGAGAGCAGTAAAGGCAAAGCAAATAAGGGAAAGGAGAAAAAGATCTGTAAAAACAAAGGGATAAACGGAAAAGTAGATGACCAAAACCGATCTGAGAAGACAACGGGTTATTTAAAGAAAACAGGGTACAAGACGATTTGAAAAAGCACGGGGTTAATCGGTTTAGTAGATGACCAGAGCCGATCTAAAAGAAACAAAGGGTTTGTTTTTTAAAATCACGGCGATCTAAGACGGGAATCGCCGAGAGGGAAGGGAAAGTTGAGAGCTATTTTCTCCATGCAAAAATGGTGGATTTAGTAAGATTGATTTAAAAATTGGATACCATCAAATTCTCATGAGAGAGTGAGATGAGTGGAAAACTGCATTTAAGACCAAGTATGGCTTGTATGAATAGTTAGTTATGCCATTTGGTCTTACAAACGCACCTAGCACATTTTTTTTGTGTGTGGATAAAGTAAGTATATTAACCAAAACATAACTATACAAGAGCAAAGGGGCATACTCCAGACAGCTAGAGAGGACAGGCCCTCCTAGAAGAAAGTCGAACGGCTACAAGGGGTCCCTTGATCAATTGGTCTCGAGTTGTTTGGTTTCGGAAGGCTATCTCACACCATTCTTTTCTGCTTTGGATGTCTATTCAGGGAGGCCTATGTACCCAGGATAGTCTAATGAGGTTCGTATCTCTACTTGCTCGCGTTGTATCCTCTGTGGTTGCTCAGGTAAGGATATTGATCACCTTTTCTTCCAATGCAATTTCTCTTTGAGCGTTTGGTCGACTGTGCTGGCTATGTGTGGGTTAGATTGGAGATCTCGTGATTGGCTTCAGACTGTTGAGTGGATGTATCAGTTTACCGACGGCTCTTTGCGTCATCTTCTTGTTCGATTGTCATTTGCTGCGTCAGTTTACCATATCTGGAGGAAGAGGAATGCCCGCACCCATGATGGGCCTCCTCGCCCTATTTTTGTTCTTCTTAGTGATATTGTTTTTGATGTTTGGAATCATACTAGCTTATTACGGAAGGTGAAACCATCTTATGACAATAAATAGCTTCACCTCTCCTGACACATGCCCGATGACATCTTCTTTTGATCTTATTTTACTTGTAGCCTTTTGGATTTTCTTCTAGGAGGGCCTGTCATCTCTAGTTGTCTGGGGTATGCCTCTTTGCTCTTGTATAGTTTTGTTTTGGTTAATATACTTACTTTATCCAAAAAAAAAAGAGCATGTTATGCATTTGAAGCATGTTCTTGAAGTGTTGAGGTGGGAAAAACTGTATGCTAACTTTGGTAAGTGCATTTTTTGTATAGATAGGATTATTTTCCTTGGTTTTTTTGTAAGTACAGATGGCATCGAAGTTGATGTAGAGATGGTAAAGGCAATTCAGGATTGGCCTACACCGAAAACTATGACAGAAGTCAAAAGCTTCCATGGATTAGCAAGCTTCTACCGCAGGTTTGTTAGAGACTTCAGTAGTATTGCAACACCACTGACTAAAGTAATGATGAAAACTATTGGCTTCAAATGGGGAGAAGAGCATGAGCGTGCATTCTAGGATCTTAAAATGAAGTTGTGCAGTGTACCAGTTTTGGCGCTACCCAACTTTGAGAAGACATTTGAAATTGAGTGTGACGCATCTGGGATAGGGATTGGAGCGGTTCTTATGCAAGAAAAGTGACCAATAGCTTACTTTAGTGAGAAGCTGAATGGAGAAGTTTTGAGGTACCCCACATATGACTAGGAGTTGTATGCGCTAGTGAGAGCCCTTGAGACATGTCAGTATTATTTGTGGCCTCGAGAGTTTGTGATCCATACAGATCATGAGTCATTGAAGCATTTGAAGGGCCAAGGTAAGCTGAACAAACGACATGCAAGATGGTTAGAGTTTGTTGAGACATTTCCATATGTAATCTTGTACAGGTAAGGAAAACATTGTCGCCGATGCACTATCGTGAAGGTATGCATGGGGGAGGTTTAATGGGGCACTTTGGCATTGGTAAGACCTTACGGGTATTGAGTGAATATTTCTATTGGCTTAAAATGCGGAGAGATATTAAGCATTTGTGTGATAAATGCTTGATTTGTAAAAAGGCTAAATCTAATGTTATGCCTCATGGGTTGTACACACCATTGCCTGTACCTAGTGAGCCATGGGTAGATGTATCAATGGACTTTATATTGGGTTTACCTAAGACTAGGCTGGGTAGGGATTCCATTTTTGTAGTGGTTGTTAGGTTCAGTAAGATGGCACACTTTATAGCATGTCATAAGACTAATGATGCCACTAACATTGCTGACTTGTTCTTTAGAGAAGTTGTACAACTCCATGGAATTCCACGGAGTATAGTTTCAGATCGTGATGTTAAATTCCTTAGTCACTTTTGGAAAGTTTTATGGGGTAAGTTAGGAACTAAACTTTTGTATTCTACAACTTGCCAACCCCAAATTGATGGGCAGACCGAAGTGGTTAATAGGACTTTGACTCAGTTATTGCGTACTATAATCACTAAGAACTTAAAAACATGGGAGGATTGTTTGCCTTTTATTGAATTTGCATATAACTGTAGCATTCATTCTTCTACATCTTATTCACCATTTGAAATTGTTTATGGTTTTCAGCCACTAACTCCATTAGATTTGTTACCATTGACTGTTGACGAGCATACATGGTTAGATGGAAAAAGGAAAGCTGATTTGGTGAAACACATACATGAGAAAGCAAGAGAGCACATACAGTGGAAGAATGAGCAGTATGCTTCTCATGCAAATAAGGGAAGAAAGCGTGTGGTATTTCAACCTGGTGATTGGGTTTGGGTACACATGGGCAATGAGAGATTTCCTGAACAGCGTAAATCCAAGCTACAACCGAGAGGGGATGGTCCATTTCAAGTCTTGGAACAGATTAATGATAATGCATACAAGCTGGATTTACAAGGTGAGTATAATGTGTCTGATGCATTTAATGTTTCTGAGTTAACTCTTTTTGATGCATAACCTTAGATTTAGCATGTTTACAAGTTAAGCATTTATCACACAAACGCTCAATATCTCTCCACATTTTAAGGCCAATAAAAATGGTCACTCAATACCCCTAAGGTTTTGTGACAAGAAACCCACTTGATTCGAAATCCAAGCAAACCCCAAGCAACGGACAGAACCCTAAGAACCGTGAATTTGATTTTGTAGAAAGAAAACTCTTCCAAGGCCACAAAGAAAACCCACAAAGAACTTGCCCTTGAGAACCTTTAAGATGAATCCTTGTAGTGTTTTGCTAGCAATGGAGACGCCACTAAGTTTGCCAAAACTTAGATAAGTCGATTCAAACTTGAAAAGGGGAATCCCTCCCTTAAAGAATTCGGCCATAGCCAAAGCTTTAAGCTTTTGTGTTTTACAAATTTCGTTGATTGTTTTCAAAATGAAAAAGAAAGAAAGGTTAAATAGTGTTACAAAGAGAAACCCTAAAGGCATAAAGACAACAATGCCCCTAAAGGCTAAATTACAAAAAAAAAAAAAAACCAAAGTCTTCAAGCCTTCAAAGGCCTTTGAAGCTGATTTGGGCCAAGCGAAGTGGTTTTGGGCCCTCTCTGTTGAATCCCACATGCGTCTCTATTTGTTTGTTGCAATCGGCCATAAAACTCTGAACTAATCCCGCCATTGCTTCTCTGAGTCTTTTGGTCCTCTGCCTCGTAATTGGCCCTTCTGGTACTTGTAATGGGTCTTTTGCTTTGTTGTCGGCCTGGATCATGTCATCCTCTCCCTCTTGAAAAGGATTCGACCTCGAATCTGTACCTGCATCAAAAGGAGTTAGTCAGTCAGAAACATTAAATGTAGCAGACACATTATACTTACCTTGTAAAATCCAGCTTGTATGCATTGTCATTAATCCATTCCAAGACTTGAAATGGACCATCCCCTCTCGGTTGTAGCTTAGATTTACGTTGTTCAGGAAATCTCTCCTTACGCATGTGTACCCAAACCCAATCTACAGGCTGAAATACCACACGTTTTCTTCCCTTATTAGCATGAGAAGATATTGGTCATTCTTGCGCTGTATTTGTTCTCTTGCTTTGTCATGTACATGCTTCACCAAATCGACTATCCTTTTTCCATCTAGCCCCGCATGTTCATCAACAGGCAAAGGTAACAAATCTAATGGAGTTAGTGGCTGAAAACCATAAACAATTTCAAATGGTGAGTAAGATGTAGAGGAATGAATACTACGATTATATGCAAATTCAACAAAAGGCAACAATCCTCCCAAGTTTTTAAGTTCTTTTTTTTTGATAAAGTAAGTATTATAACCAAAAGAAAACTAAACAAAGAGCAAAGGGGCATACCCCAGGCAACTAGAGAGGACAAGCCCTCCTAGAAGAAAAGCCGAAAGGCTACAAACAAAAGAACAATCAGAAGATGTCAACGGGCAAGTGCCAAGAAAAGTGAAGCCATTTATTGTCATAAGATGGTTTCACCTTACGTAAAAGGCTAGCACGGTTCCGAACATCAAAAACAATATCATAAAGAAGAGTAGAAACAGGCCGAAAAGGCATATCATGAGTACGAGCATTCCTCTCCCTCCAAATATGGTAGACTGTCGCTGCAAAGGACAGACGAACCAAAAGGTGACATAGAGAGGCATCGGTGAACTGACATAACCACTCAACAGTTTGACGCCAATCCCAGCGAGTCCAATCAAACCCACACATAGCCAGCACAGACGACCAGACCTTCGAAGAGAAGGTGCACTGGAAGAAAAGATGATCAATGTCCTCACTTGAACAACCATAGAGAATACAACGCGAGCAAGTAGAGATACCAAACCTCATCAGACTATCATGGGTACAAAGGCCTCCCTGAATAGACATCCAAAGTAAGAAGGAGTGGCGGGGAATAGCCTTCCGGAACCAAACAACTCGAGACCAATGCAGCAAGTTTCCCCTAGTACGCATGGCATTCCAGGCACCACCCACAGAAAATCTCCCCCTCTTTCATCCTCCCAAACCAGCACGTCCTCCCTCAAACTAGAAGGAGATGGAAGCTGGGACTGAGTCAGGTCAACAAGGGCAGCAGACCTAGAAGGGGGCCAACGCCAAGTAGAATCAGAGATAATGGAAGCAACTGTGGCCATCATATCCAAGCCAGAGTCATAAATCACTCTCTCACCCAACGTGTCCACAATCGGGCCCAGAGGATGCCAATAATCAAACCACAATAAAGTTTTCTCACCATTCCCAATCCTAACTCTCATCCGCCGCCGGGACCAAGAACGAAGCTCCAAGATCTTACGCCAACTCCAAGAGCAATCAGTAGGACAAGGGACCTCCCAAAAACTTCTCCCCCTCAACAAATAAGAGAGGACCCAATTCGACCAAGATGAAACCTGGCCAGAACAAAGAAACCAAATGTGCTTAACAATAGCCGCTCTATTCCAAGTATCCAAACTCTTAATCCCCAGCCCCCCCTCCTTTAAAGGTAAACAAACTCTACTTCAAGCCACTCTCGCCCCATTCGAGGTAAGCGCACTACCCTTCCAAAGGAAAGAACGCAGAATCGTCTCCACCTTCCTAATAACAGATTTAGGAAGAATAAATAAGGAAGACCAATAAACTTGAATGGAGAACAAAACCGACTTAATAAGCTGAAGCCGTCCCGCAAAAGAGAGAAACTTACTACTCCAACTCTTAGCACGCATAACAATACGATCCACAAGAGAAGCACAATCTGAGGCCCGAAGTTTAGTAGAGATCAATGGGACTCCTAAGTACCTCACTGGAAGAACCCCAACTTGGAACCCCAAAACATGACGTAAATGGCCCTGAGTGGTAGAAGAGATACCAGAAGAGAAGAAATGACTTTTAGCTGGATTCGGGATCAAACCTGATAAACCACTGAACTGCCCGAGACAATCCTTGATCAAGGAAACCGAGGATGCATCTGCTTTACAAAAAATCATAAGGTCATCCGCAAAGCAGAGATGAGTAAGACGGTCCTTAGAACACCGCTAGTGGAACTTGAAACCCGGATTAAGAGCCATACTACGAAGAAGACCTGACAGAACTTCCATAGCCATAACAAAGAGATAAGGAGACATAGGATCACCTTGTCGCAACCCACGACCCCCAGAGAAAAAACCATGCAACTCTCCATTAATAGACAAAGAAAACCTGGTAGTAGTCATACATTCCTGAATCCAACCCACCATCCTCTCAGGAATACCAAAAGTCCGCAACACCTCAACCAAGAAATCCCAACGAACAGAGTCATAAGCTTTCATCAAGTCAATCTTAATAGCACATCTCGGGGAACTACCAGTCCGATGATAATTCCGAACCAATTCCTGACATAAAAGAATATTGTCGCTGATACGCCGTCCCGCAACAAAAGCAGATTGATTATGACTGATCACCGAAGGAAGGATAACCTTGATCCTATCCGCAATAAGCTTAGCAATACACTTGTATATAGTATTGCAACAACAAATAGGCCTATAATCCTTAACCTGGGAAGGGTTAGGAATCTTAGGAATCAGAGCAATAGAGGTAGCATTAACCTGCTTCAAGAGACGTCCAGAGGAAAAGAAAGAGTGAATAGCACAAAGAACATCATTCCCAACAATATTCCAAGACTTCTTAAAGAAACCCGAAGTAAACCATCTGGGCCTGGAGTTTTATTGTCCTTCAGCGCGAAAAGGACAGCCTTAATCTCCTCGTCTGAAACCTCCCGGGAAAGAGTCTCACTCTGATCGACAGTCACATGTCTAGAAATGGCCAACTGAAGGGCCCCCCTATCAAAATCCTGCTGACCTTGCTGGGGACCTAAAAAGGTCTCAAAAAAGGAAACAAACTCATTTCTAACCAATACATCTTTCTCCACACGGGTCCCACCCTCCTTAGTGATAGAAGTAATCTTGCTGCGACCGTGAAAACTCTTCATAGCAGGTAAAGAAGAATTTAGTATTCTGATCCCCAAGGTTAAGCCACTGAACACGAGATTTCTGTCTATTGAAGCCTTCCTCAGCCCGACTCAAGTCTCCATACCGTAACGAAAGGCTAGCTTCTTCAGCTAGCAGAGCAGGGTCACTAGGGTAGTCCTGTAAAGCACATTGCACTCTGTCCAACTCCTTCCTAATCTCCAAGACTCGACACAGAATCTTAGAGAAATGCTCAACATTAAACTTCTTCAAGGCCAACTTAACACTCTTCAACTTACAACATAAACGGAACATAGGAGTACCATGAACATCAATATCCCACGCCCTAGCCACAACAGAGAGAAAATCAGGATGATCAGCCCAAAAATCAAAGAATTTAAAGGGGATTTTCCTCTTAGGGAGCTCTGCAAGCTTAACTACCATAGGAGAATGATCAGAAATCCGGGGGGGGGGAAAGCGGGCAGAGAAGAACCCGGGAAGAAACACTCCCCAGAAGAATTAACAAGAACAAAACACGTCCAGCTTACGCAAATAGGAGACTGAATCTGCTTATTAAACCAAGTAAACTGACAACCAGAGAACTGAAGATCATCCAATCCAGCCTGACCCAAACAGCAGCCCAAATCGTCTTTCCAAGCCGGCCAAGCCACAGACCCCCCACAATGCTCAATCGGAGAACGGATGCCATTGAAGTCTCCCAAAACAAGCCACGGAGAATCATCAAAACACTACCACTAGAAATCAGGTCAGCCCAAAGATCCCGACGCTTCTCGTAGTCACACTCACCATAAACCACTGAAACTACACAATTCCACATCCTAGAAATATGAGACACACTGCAATGAATAACTTGAGCTGAAGAGTGAATAATGCTAACATCAATGTCACTAGGGTTCCAACAAACCCAGATACGACCAAACGGGCTAACATCAGGATGGCAAAAAAACTTCCATGAAGGATTAATCGCACGAGAGACATTCACAAAATTAACCTCTTTAACCTTGGTTTCAACTAAACCACACAACGAAAGCTTCTCATCATAAAGAAACCTCCTAACTTCAGCATGTTTTAATGGGTCATTGAGACCCCGAATATTCCAACAACCAAAAATCATTAAAACAGAGAAGAGTAGGGCCAAACCAAAAAAATCAGCGCCGACGACCCCCCTAATAACAGTACGCAATAACTGAGTCAAAGTCCTATTAAAACCTCGGTCTGGCCATCAGTTTGGGGGTGGCAAGTAGTAGAATACAAAAGTTTTAGTTCCCAACTTACCCCATAAAACTTTCCAAAAGTGACTAAGGAATTTGACATCACGATCTGAAACTATACTCCGTGGAATCCCATGAGTCGTACTACTTCTCTAAAGAACAAGTCAGCAATGTTAGTGGCATCATCAGTTTTATGACATGCTATAAAGTGTGTCATCTTACTGAACCTATCAACCACTACAAAGATGGAATCTCTACCTTTCTTAGTCCTAGGTAAACCCAAGATAAAGTCCATAGATACATCTACCCATGACTCACTAGGTATAGGCAATGGTGTATACAACCCATGAGGCATAACCTTAGATTTAGCATGTTTACAAGTTAAGCATTTATCACACAAACTCTCAATATCTCTCCGCATTTTAGGCCAATAAAAATGTTCACTCAATACTCCTAAGGTTTTGGCAATGCCAAAGTGTCCCATTAAACCTCCCCCATGTGCTTCCCTCACTAACGACTCACGCATACTACAAACAGGAATGCATAATCTATTCTCCTAAACAGAAACCATCATGTTGGTAGAATTACTAAAAGTAGACTTTTCACATGCAGCATAGATAGTACTAAAGTCAATATCACTAGCATAAAGTTCTTTAATAAATTCAAACCCATGCATTCTTGCACTCAATGAAGTAAGTGTAGGCACTGCATTTTGCATGTAAGTCCCTATGATGAGTCTCATTTAGAGGCACTACATTTTAAGTCGCGGAAGTCGCGGGAAACGGATGTCGGAAGGGGAAATTCAGAATAAGTATGTCATCAGATTCATTTCATAAGTTCATTGCTTTCATTCGTGCTACGTTCGTTAACACGTTTGAACGTCAACCAGATTACGGGCGTTCGTGTAGCGTTCGAATCAGCGTTCGAACGGTGCCGGTACTTCTGGTTTTGCTGCTAGCCTTACACCCAAGCCCAATTAGCCCCCAAAGCCCATAAACATATCCAATTAATAAAACACATATTTAACCCTGGTGAAATTAAAATAAATCTAAAAATCATATACCAAATTAAAATAAAATCATGCCTAATTAGAATCAATCAAGATTATTATCCCTTCCTATTAAAACAAATATCATGCCTAACCAAAACAAATTAAATATATCATATTCCTAATCTAGCCAAGACATGTCCCCCAATCAAATATATGAACTTCCTAATTAAGCATAATCTTGTCTCCAATCAATCTTGTTTTTCCTTACATAACACCAAATCATATCCTCATTTAATGCACAAATCCCTTCATTGTCAAACAAGGATTCACCCATCCCCTTTGTCTATAAAAGAAACACATTGCCAAGACATTTCCCCCTCTGATTTTCACGCCCAATACACGAAAACAACAAGAAGCAATTCTCTTCTTAGCATTCACGCCTAACCCTAAGCAAAAAACAGTCCCCACTGCCGCACAAACCACCGAATACACAGCCCTCCACGACCCCTCTAAACACCGAAACAGCAGCCCAAACACCTTCAAACAGCCTCTAAATCACCTAAAACAATAACTAAAAAAATTGCACTTTTAATCCCTAAAACAGTAACTAAAACTACACCTTAAACCTTCAAAAAACACATCAAAACAGTAGCCTAAAACACAAAACAATAGTGACCAAAACTACGAGCAGCAAAATTAGCAGCGAAACGGATGCGCTGGAAAACGGTAGCTTGAGCAGGCGAAACAGGAACGAGGAAGCCGTTTGAACCAGTGAACCGGACGAGTTGCGGAGCATCCACCCTTCTGACGACCGCGACGGTACTTCCGAGCGCGATTCGACTTTGACAAGAAACCCACTTGGATTCGAAATCCAAGCAAACCCCAAGCAACGGACAGAACCCCAAGAACCGCGAATTTGATTTTGTAGAAACAAAACCCTTCCAAAGCCACAAGAAGACCCACAAAGAACTTGCCCTTGAGAACCTTTAAGATGAATCCTTGTAGTGTTTTGCTAGCAATGGAGACGCCACTAAGTTTGCTAAACTTAGATAAGTCGATTCAAACTTGAAAAGGGGAATCCCTCCCTTACAAGAATTCGGCCATAGCCAAAGCTTTAAGCTTTTGAGTTACAAATTTCGTTGATTGCCTTCAAATGAAGAAGAAAGTAAGTTTAAATAGTGTTACAAAAGAAACCCTAAAGGCAAAAAGACCACAATGACCCTAAAAACGAAATTACACAAATATCAAGTCTTTAAGTCTTCAAATGCCTATGAAGCTTTATTCTAAACTGATTTGGGCCAAGTGAAATGGTTTTGGGCCCTTTCCATCGAAGCCCACATGCATCTCTATTTGTTTGTTGCAGTCGGCCATAAAACTCTGAACTAATCCCGCCATTGCTTCTCTGAGTCTTTTGGTCCTCTGCCTCGTAATTGGCCCTTCTGGTACTTGTAATGCGTCATTTGGTTTGTTGTCGGCCTGGATCATGTCATCCCCTCCCTCTTGAAAAGGATTCGACCTCGAATCTGTACCTGCATCAAAAGGAGTTAAGTCAGAAACATTAAATGTAGCAGACACATTATACTTACCTTGTAAATCCAGCTTGTATGCATTGTCATTAATCCGTTCCAAAACTTGAAATGGACCATCCCCTCTCGGTTGTAGCTTAGATTTACGTTGTTCAGGAAATCTCTCCTTGCGCATGTGTACCCAAACCCAATCTCCAGGCTGAAATACCACACGATTTCTTCCCTTATTAGCATGAGAAGCATATTGCTCATTCTTTCGTTGTATTTGCTCTCTTGCTTTCTCATGTATGTGCTTCACCAAATCGGCTTTCTTTTTTCCATCTAGCCCCACATGCTCATCAACAGGCAAAGGTAACAAATCCAATGGAGTTAGTGGCTGAAAACCATAAACAATTTCAAAAGGTGAAAATGATGTAGAAGAATGAATGCTACGATTATATGCAAACTCAATAAATGGCAAACAATCTTCCCAACTCTTCAAATTCTTGCCAACTATAGTGCGCAATAATTGAGATAAAGTCCTATTAACTACCTCTGTTTGTCCATCAGTCTGTGGATGACATGTGGTAGAATACAATAGTTTGGTGCCTAGTTTAGCCCACAACACCTTCCAAAAATGGCTAAGGAACTTAACATCTCTATCAGATACAATACTCCTAGGTATACCATGGAGTCGCACTATGTCTCTGAAAAATAAATCTGCAATGTTTGTAGCATCATCGGTTTTATGACATGCAATGAAATGAGCCATTTTACTAAACCTATCAACTACAACAAAGATTGAATCTCTACCCCTCTTTGTCCTAGGCAAACCTAACACAAAATCCATCGATATATCAACCCAGGGTTCACTAGGTACAGGCAAAGGAGTATACAAACCCATGGCATTAATTTAGATTTAGCATGCTTACATGTTAGACACTTATCACAAATACGCTCAACATCACGTTTCATTTTAGGCCAATAAAAGTGCTCATGTAAAATAGCTAAAGTCTTAGTAATCCCAAAATGCCCCATCAAACCTCCCCCATGCGCTTCCTTCACAAGCAACTCACGCATACTACAAGCAGGAACACACAATCTGTTCACTTTAAATAAGAATCCTTCATGAATGTAAAACTTTCCAAAAGATGACTTTGCACAAGTAGCAAAAATCTCACCAAAATCAGAATCACACTCATATAATTCCTTAATCAAATCAAATCCCAACATCCGTGCATGCATTGAAGTAAGTAAAACATACCTGCGAGATAATGCATCAGCCACTATGTTTTCTTTACCTTGCTTGTAGCGTATAACATATGGAAATGACTCAACGAATTCCATCCATTTTGCGTGTCGCTTATTCAGCTTACCTTGACCCTTCAAGTGTTTTAATGATTCATGGTCGGTGTGGATCACAAACTCTTTAGGCCACAAGTAGTGCTGCCATGTCTCAAGTGCTCTCACAAGCGCATATAACTCTTTGTCATACGTGGGGTACCTCAAAGCTGCTCCATTCAGCTTCTCACTAAAATAGGCTATTGGCCGCTTTTCTTGCATGAGAACTGCTCCAATACCTAACCCTGATGCGTCGCACTCAATCTCAAATGTCTTCTCGAAGTTGGGTAGTGCTAAAATGGGTGCACTGCATAACTTCGCTTTAAGATCCTGGAATGCTCGCTCTTGCGCCTCGCCCCATTGAAAACCAACTGTCTTCTTTACTACCTCAGTCAATGGCGCGGCAATGCTACTGAAGTCCTTGACAAATCTCCTATAGAAGCTCGCTAACCCATGAAAGCTTCGGACTTCTGTCACTGTAGTTGGTGTAGGCCATTCCTGAATTGCCTTTACCTTCTCCACATCTACCTCGATGCCATCTGCACTCACAACAAAGCCAAGAAAAACAATTCTATCCATGCAAAATGTGCATTTGTCAGAGTTAGCATACAATTGTTCTTTTCGTAAAACATCAAGTACATGCTTCAAATGCATCACATGCTCATCTACTGTTTTACTGTAAACTAAGATGTCATCAAAATAAACCACAACAAACTTACCTAAAAATGCACGCATAACATGATTCATCAATCTCATAAATGTGCTAGGTGCGTTTGAAAGACCAAATGGCATAACTAACCATTCATACAAGCCATACTTAGTCTTAAATGCAGTTTTCCACTCATCTCCCTCTCTCATGCGAATTTGATGGTATCCACTCTTCAAATCAATCTTACTAAAAATTTTGGAACCATGCAATTCATCCAACATGTCATCTAGTCTAGGAATGGGGTGACGATACTTTACCGTAATATTGTTGATAGCTCGACAGTCAACGCACATACGCCACGTCCCATCTTTCTTAGGAACTAGAAGCACTGGTACTGCACAAGGACTCATGCTTTCCCTTACATACCCCTTGTCCATCAACTCCCGTACTTGCCTTTGTAGCTCCTTTGTCTCATCGGGATTGCTCCTATAAGCCGGTCTGTTAGGAATGACTGCTCCAGGTATGAAGTCTATCTGGTGCTCAATACCTCTAATGGGTGGAAGCCCACTAGGTATGTCATCTGTCAGTACGTCACTGTAATCCTGCAAAAGAGATGAAATAGACACATGAAGCAAATGGTCAGAGTTAGTAAAATAAATATGAGGCTCCTTATAGACTAACAATAGCATGAGCTTGCTAGCCTTGAACTTTTTCTCGCTTCACCCTCACCCATATAGAAGCTCTTCTTAACTCTCCCTTTTGTTTCCCTCTCACGTTCACTCACACTCCCTTGGAAACTCCCACGACTCTGGCCTTATTTTTCTCACCAGATACATCACTCTCACTAGTCTCACCCAAGGTGGTGTTTCCCTTCGCTCTCTCTTTGTCACGCTCAAGTTGTAACTTAACCTGATCTTCATGGACTTGTGCAGGTGTAAGTGGGTATAATGTAATAGGTTTTCCCTTATGCTGAAAAGAGTACTTGTTCTTGAACCCATCATGAATAACCTTCTTATCAAACTGCCACGGCCTGCCCAAAAGAATATGCCCAGCATGCATCGGTATCACATCACATAGGACATCATCTGTGTATGGCCCAATGGTAAAGCTCAATAATACCTGCTTTGTCACACTTATTTCCCCACAATCATTTAACCACTGCAACTTGTAAGGCTTCGGGTGTCTCAAGCAACTCAACCCCAATCGCTCAATCAAAGCCGTGCTAGCAACATTAGTACAACTGCCCCCATCTATGATCATACTACATCCCTTGCCATTCACACGGCACCTAGTATGGAATATGTTCTCTCTCTGCTGCACACTCTCATCCTCGACAACATGAGCACTCAAAGCACGCTTGACAACTAAGGATAAGTTATCCAGCGGATATGCAGCTCCCTCATGGTCACTAGCATCCTCCAACTCTGGCATCTCCTCCTCGACCTCACTATCAGTAGAGTACACCTCTCCACTCTTTTTATCAATCACTAAGGTACGCCTATTGGGACATTGTGAAGCATAGTGTCCCATGCCCAAACACTTGAAACACTTAACATCCTTAGTTCTAGCAGCTGCACCCTCAGGTTTTGGTCTAGTTTTGCTCGGTTCTGCCGCTTCTTTACCCTTGGCACTAGGTTCGGCCCTAGGCTTATTAAAGCCTCCACTGAACTCGCCTCTAGGCTTATCAAAGCCTCCATCTCGCTTCTCATTCGGAACCCATTTTCCTTTCCATGCAGAAGTAGCCTGAGTACCAAATCTGGATGTTGACCTTTTCTTGAGTTGCCTTTCTACCTTGATAGCCATGTGAAGCATATCCTCCAAATCAACATAATGATGCAACTCCACCATGTTTGCAATCTCTCTATTCAAGCCCCCTAGAAACCGTGCCATAGTAGCTTCTGCATCCTCAACTACATTTGCCCTGATCATGGCAACTTCCATCTCTGTGTAATAGTCCTCAACACTTTTGGTCCCCTGATACAGATGTTGTAGTTTCTGATACAACTCCCTATAGTAATGGCTGGGTATAAATCTCTTTCTCATGAGACCTCTAAGTTCTGCCCATGTCTGAACCGGTCTCTCATAATTTCTCCTCCGAGTAGAGACAATCTGATCCCACCAAATCATAGCATAATCGGTAAACTCAATTGCTGCCAGATTGATCTTCTTCTCGTCTGAGTAGTGATGACAGCTGAAAATCAATTCTATTTTCTTTTCCCATTCTAAATAAGCTTCAGGATCATTCTTGCCGTGGAATGTTGGTATCTTGATCTTGATGCTACCTAGATCACCATCTACATCTCTTCGCCTACCATATCCTCTCCGATCATAATCCTCTCTTCTGGCATCAAATGCACCTCTATCATCAAACTGTCTATCCCTCCTATCAAACCTCCTATTAGGCCTCCTATCATGCCTAGGCTGAAATCTCTCCTCCACATCATCAAAACCATCAGGATCATCAAACTCATTTTCAGCTTCCTCTTCATCTGGTGGTACATACTGTGGTGGTACTCGGCGAGGTGGCACATTGTGAGGTGGTGGTACATTCTGAGGTGGTGGTATTCTGGGACCGCTACCAGTTTGAATACTCTCTACACTCTTGGACAATCTCTCCAAAGCAGTATTCATGTTCTCCATCATATCTGTAAACTTTCTATCCATAGCTGCAAGCTTCTCATCGACGGTTAAACTAACACCTGCCATTTCAAAGCTCAACAAACAGATTAGAAATAACAAGAAAGTAAAGCAAATATGTAAATCCTCACAATCTCACGTGTTTACACTCGAATGATATCACTCCACTCGTGTTTGCACTCTATTGGCTTTTACCCGATACTGTGCTCACAATCACTGCCTTTTACCACTCTTGAGTTCTTCCTCAATTCAAATGTGAATCACACTCAATCCAAGAATACAAAACCAAGCGTAGTCCTCAAGCTAGCATGGAACACAATGAACCCAATAATATATATATAGGGCAGGTGGAACGAAATGTGAACAGGAATAGGAACGACGAAGACTCATCAATAATACTTAAACTAGAGTATTTGTAATAAAGAAGTGAACATTAGCACAATGGAAAAAAAATAAGCATGCAAATTCACGGTCGTATGCAATTTCGGGAGAAAATTTGGCACTGCTATAGAAATTTTGATGGGATACCCCCACGGGCACCTAAATGATAATATGGAACAAACTAAATTCAACCAAAAAAATTCAATTTTTTACTCTTTTTTTTTTTTTTTTTTTTTTTTTTTTTTTTTTTTTTCGCTCAAGTGATCTCTATCACTCAAGTCCTTTTTTTCTTTTCTCTTTTTTTTTTGATAACTTCAGAAGCTGATACTGTGGTTATGATTCAGAGGCTGATTTAGGTTCTGATTTCAGAGGTACTGGTCAGGGTCTGATTTCAGAGTCTAATTTTCAGAGGCTAACTTCAGGGTCTGATTTCAGAGTCTAAATTCAGGGATGATTTCAGAGGCTACGTTTTAGGGTCTGAATTCAGAGTCAGATTTCAAACTTCACTAGGGTTTTAGAAAACAACACACAGCCGCCCAAAGAACATGCTTATTTCTTCAACATATGCTAAAGAACAGAATTAATATGACGAACTGATAGGAAGAACAGAATGAAACCCAGATCCAGAAATGAACAAGATTACAGACTGATATGAAGAATCAACAACAAAAAAACCCAGAACTGAAAAATGAAAAATAAAGAACTGATATGCATAACACAATAGAACCAGATCCAGAAAATGCTTCACAACAAAACCAGATCCAGAATATACTTCAGAACAAAAACCAGATCCAGATCCAGAATATGCTTCACAACAAAACCAGATCCAGAAAATAAACAA
The DNA here is from genome assembly GCA_019454045.1 of Zanthoxylum bungeanum. NCBI lineage: Eukaryota > Viridiplantae > Streptophyta > Magnoliopsida > Sapindales > Rutaceae > Zanthoxylum > Zanthoxylum bungeanum. The sequence goes on from SKCR01050666.1 coordinate 37,087, forward strand.
AACGAAAACAGAAACAAGATCCAACAAGAATTGAAACGAAAATAACCAAGAACGAAAATAAAAACAGAATCAAACAACAGAAAAAATAGGAAAATCAGACCTTGGAACCCTGAGCTCTAGATACCAAATGACAAGAAACCCACTTGGATTCGAAATCCAAGCAAACCCCAAGCAACGGACAGAACCCCAAGAACCGCGAATTGATTTTATAGAAACAAAACCCTTCCAAAGCCACAAGAAGACCCACAAAGAACTTGCCCTTGAGAACCTTTAAGATGAATCCTTGTAGTGTTTTGCTAGCAAATGGAGACGCCACTAAGTTTGCTAAACTTAGATAAGTCGATTCAAACTTGAAAAGGGGAATCCCTCCCTTACAAGAATTCGGCCATAGCCAAAGCTTTAAGCTTTTGAGTTACAAATTTCGTTGATTGCCTTCAAATGAAGAAGAAAGTAAGTTTAAATAGTGTTACAAAAGAAACCCTAAAGGCAAAAAGACCACAAAGACCCTAAAAACGAAATTACACAAATATCAAGTCTTTAAGTCTTCAAATGCCTATGAAGCTTTACTCTAAACTGATTTGGGCCAAGTGAAATGGTTTTGGGCCCTTTCCATCGAAGCCCACATGCATCTCTATTTGTTTGTTGCAGTCGGCCATAAAACTCTGAACTAATCCCACCATTGCTTCTCTGAGTCTTTTGGTCCTCTGCCTCGTAATTGGCCCTTCTGGCACTTGTAATGCGTCATTTGGTTTGTTGTCGGCCTGGATCATGTCACGACATAAAAGGTTAGGCCTGAGGGCACTCTTGTATTTTATTTTTATTCACTCTTTAATAGTCTTAGTTATTTATTCGTAGAGAGTCGTCATGTATGTATGTTGTGGCTTTGAATAAATGGAAAATGTGTCACCTTTTGCGGTATATAGGATGGAAACCCAGACATAAATTCCGTAGCCGAATCCGAATGGACGGTAGTGCGGTCTGTACTTGGGATACAACTCCACGTACCACTTGAGCAAACTGTGCATATTTTGTTTTATGTTGTTTCGATTCGTTTATTATCCGTTATTTAAATTCTGCATGTTATTTGTTTTGTGTAATGATGAGATAAAGCATATAGGGCTAGTATGTGGTGGGATTAAAGGTCCTCCATTTCGAGGGGGTTAAAATCCTTTACCACGATGCTTTGCCGCGCCAGATGACGTATATTCGGTTGAATGTAAGATGTGTTCAATCGGGTATACAAAGTTCAATATCATCGTCTTTATTTTTATATGCATTATGTCATTAGCGGATGGGCTTAGTAGATTGGATTAAAGGTCCTCCGTTTCGAGGGGGTTAAAATCTTTTACCACGATGCTTTGCCGCGCCGGATGACGTATATTCGGTTGAATGTAAGATGTGTTCAATCGGATATACAAAGTCCGACATTGTTGTCTTTATTTTTATGTGCATTATGTTATTGGCGCATGGGCTTAGTAAGTTGGATTAAAGGTCCTCTATGTCGAGGGGTTAAAATCCTTTACCACGATGCTTTGCCGCGCCTTGTAGCCCGTTATTATTTATTAGGTGTCATCTATTCACCCGTCCACGTATGCGTCATGTTGTTTACTATTTTTTTGAGGACATTGCTCTAACCCCGTTCGAACGCGTTTCAGAACGCCGCACGAACTCATGTTTTCTGTCTCAGTTCGTTCGAACGCGTTTACGAACGTTATACGAACGTGAACCTTCTGTTTACCATTCGAACGCGTTTACTAACGCTACTCGAACGCGCACGTATTTCCTTTGTTTTATCATACATCATGTCTGGTCCCGTTCGAACGCGTTCTCAAATGCTATACGAACGCGAACCTTCTATTTACCGTTCGAACGCATTTACGAACGCTACTCGAACGCGAATGCATTTTGTTTCATCAGGTCATGTCCCGTAAAAACGCGTTCTCAAACGCTATACGAACACGAACCTTCTGTTTACCGTTCGAACGCGTTTTCAAATGCTACACGAACGCGCATACACTGAACTGAGTCCTTTTCATCACATGTCATGCATAATTGTTTCTTAGGTGATTTCTCTTGTATCATGTAATCGATCATACTATTTTTATCCCTGCATTTATCTATTTGATGTGTTCCTGAGATGGTATTCAAGCATGATTAGTCATTTATTTTGCGTTTGGAATTTGCATTATGTCTAGGTTGTTCTTTCTTTTCCGCATTATATGATTGAAGTATGTTAATGAGATTGCCGTGTGCTATTGCATGTTCGCCGTTATTCCAATTTGCTTCATACGTGATTATTATTGTCTACTGGCATGCCTATGATCGAATGTAATGTGCTTATGACATCGCATGCTAGCCGTATTTATCTTTATATATGCAAATTGGGACATAGATTATATGCAAATAGGTTGTATGTAAATATGAAAATGTGTTACATGTGAACTTAGATGAACTTTTGATTTATGCATACGAACTTAGGAGTAAATTATCCTTGGAAATAAATGTTGCTTAGGCTTGGTTAAATTATTGCACAAATCATTTCATTACAAGTGGCATAAGTAAGGGACCATTCCGAACCCAACGGTTTGAGGTCTTCCCTTGCGAGGGGTGAGTACGGCCTTAAATCTTTGTCCCGGTTCACACAAGGTGGCGACTCCATTATTCTCCGGTTTAGTCCCCCGCGGGCTACTCCGTACTCCCAACCGGGCATTTTTGAAGGGGGCATTTTTTGACTTTATTTATGATGTAATTAGCATGGTTGACTATGCCATTAGGCTTAATTATGCTTAGATCTCTACTTAGCCGGAAGCACGTCAATTTACTATAGCATGTAAACCTCAATTAGCTTAAGTGAGATTAGTTTCTAATCTTTGTTTTAAGTTTATTTAGGTGCAAAAGGACCTTAATGGTCGTGGTTGAGGTGCTTGACTTAGGGCTTTTGGTAATTTTAGCTCTAGGGTCATTTTAGTCTTTTTACTCTCTTGTAACCCTTATTATATGACTCTTCTTTGTATTTTGGAGACAACCAACGTAATATACAACATTTGAAAGAGAGAAAAGCTTGAGCTTCCATGGCTATGGCCAAAACCTTGTTGAGGGAGGGATTCCCCTTTTCAAGTTCAAATTGACTTATCTAAGCTTGGCAACTTAGTGGCGTCTCCATTGCTAGCAAAATACAATCTGATTTCATGCTTGTGGTTATCATGGACATGAGTTTCATGGTGGTTAGGGACTGATCTTGGTTGGGTTTTGTTCTTACAAAATCACTATTCAAAGTTCTTGGGGTTTTGAGAAAGATGCTTGGGGTTTGCTTGGTTTCCAACCCAAGTGAGTTCTTATCACTAGATACCAATGACAAGAAACCCACTTGGATTTGAAATCCAAGCAAACCCCAAGCAACGGACAGAACCCTAAGAACCGCGAATTTGATTTTGTAGAAACAAAACCCTTCCAAGGCCACAAAGAAGACCCACAAAGAACTTGCCCTTGAGAACCTTAAGATGAATCCTTGTAGTGTTTTGCTAACAATGAAGACGCCACTAAGTTTGCCAAAACTTAGATAAGTCAATTCAAACTTGAAAAGGGGAATCCCTCCCTTACAAGAATTCGGCCATAGCCAAGGCTTTAAGCTTTTGTGTTTTACAAATTTCGTTGATTGTTTTCAAAATGAAAAAAAAAGAAAGCTTAAATAGTGTTACAAAGAGAAACCCTAAAGGCATAAAGACACAATGCCCCTAAAGGCTAATTACAAAAATACCAAAGTCTTCAAGTCTTCAAAGGCCTTTGAAGCTGATTTGGGCCAAGTGAAGTGGCTTTGGGCCCTCTCTATTGAAGCCCACATGCGTCTCTATTTGTTTGTTGCAATCGGCATAAAACTCTGAAAATCCCGCCATTGCTTCTCTGAGTCTTTTGATCCTCTGCCTCATAATTGGCCCTTCTGGTACTTGTAATGGGTCTTTTGCTTTGTTGTCGGCCTGGATCATGTCATTTTGGCAATGCCAAAGTGCCATTAAACTTCCCCCATGTGCTTCTTTCACTAACAACTCATGCATACTACAAACAGGAATGCATAATCTATTCTCCCTAAACAGAAACCCATCATGTTGGTAGAATTTACTAAAAGCAGACTTTTCACATGCAGCATAGATAGTACTAAAGTCAATATCCCTAGCATAAAGTTCTT
>SKCR01050667.1:0-61204 GCA_019454045.1 Zanthoxylum bungeanum
TTGTTCCTTAGGATCTAGGCTTTCATATTTGATATCCTAGTTATTTTTTCTTTGTTCTTTGCGGTTTTTGTTGATGGAAACTTTGGTGAAATTGTAAAGCATGTATGATGAAGAAAGGATGTGACTATTGTAGTTATATGTAATCTTTTAAGGTTTATGAAACCATGTTGCTATTCTAGAGTTGTTGACCCACTCTTAAATGACCTAGATTTGATCTTGAGTTGTTTCATTGTGTTGAGACTTGAATTGGATGAAAGATATGATGATTGAAACATTTGATTTAATGTAATTAGCCTAATTTGTCCAATTTGTGGAAATTGAAAAATTAGGGTTTATGACTAATTCCAAATTTGGGGGTTTTCATATATGTTGTGTATTTATGTGTGTATATGATGCATATAAAGTTTCATGTTGATTGGATACATTTGGATGTGTTTTGAAGCATGAAAGTGCAAAATGCACAATTTGGCACCAAATGGTGCTCTCGGCTTGTGTAGGAAATTTGGGGATTTTGGTTGCTTTGGTGTTTTGATGTTTTGAACATCATAAGTTCATCTAGAAATGATTTAGAATCATTCAAAATTGATTGGATCAATTTCGGACTAAAACGGACAAAAATACAAAGCAAGGGTATTTCGGTAAATTCACCTAAAAATGTCTTATTGAATTTATTTCATAATTTGATTATTGGAATGTTAAATAAATATGTTTATTTAATTTATCCGAGAGAAAAGTTTTGAAATCTGAAAATCGGATTTTCACCGCTTCCGCTGCGTTACCAGATTCACCCCCTAAATTACCCCTTCAAGTCCGCTATGACATATTGAGTTTGTCAAACAACTCCATCGTTTCCCATAGTCAGCATCATTCATTGATTTTAGAATCTAGATTATACATTAATATGACTCTGATGCTACATCAGTATTGTGCTACAGCTACTGAGTTGTCCAAGTATTTAAGGATCAAATCCAAAATACTATGAAGACAACCGCAAGCACAATAACAATTCAAAAACTTCTAATTTAAAAGGTCACTATGCAACTTCATAAGTCAATACTTCAAAAGTTGCATTTGATTCCACTAAATAGTAGAATCCTTCGTGACACTCCCACTGCATTATTTGTGACTCTTTATGACGTAGACTGTCTAACGTCATAATTAGTCTCAAAACTAATATGACCCTAATGGTTGCAGACTGTATTCTCCATGAATTAGAAACTCGTTCTTAATATCTCAAAGATCACAAAGAACGTGTTTCAAGATCCATCATATGGTCTATAAGATGTCAAAATAAATCGTAACAATTACGATTAAATCGACATCGATAATCGCACATAATAAAGTATTTATTATGTCATCATCAAATGATACATAAGATTGACTAGACATTCTAATCAATATCTCTTTCGAAAAAGGAATCATCCTTTACGAAAGATGAATACTTTATATAAGACACACAATAACTGTCCAACAGTTATACTAACTGTCATACAGATAGCCTAGTTATGTCCTATATTAGATCATATCTAATGTACGAATAATAGGAGTATCTCACAAGTCTCTTGGTTTTATATCTTATATAAAACTTTATATCAAATATAACAGAGACTACTCCCACTGATTTCACGGAGTAAAGAAGACTTAGGTAAATCTTTCACCTCACAAACATCTCATTATTACTATAATAATGATAATGTCGTTAGGATATATAACACTAGAAAGTAATTTGTACGCTCCCACTAACCCTTTTTATCACATATGTATTCTATATACTTTGACAAGATCAGACAATCTGACGATATAAAAAATAGAGAACACATATTTCTGGAAGACTTATCCGAGTCTACAATAGGCTCTATAAGCTAGCACACTAAACTGCAATTTCAGTAGAACACAAACTCTAGGGCCATTCCAGAATGTACTCTTCAAACAAGGAAATCACAAATGATCTCTTATTCGAATAAGTCATCCAAAAACGCCACTTTGCATTCTTTAGCTAAAATATACAGTTTATTATCAACATTAACCAATATATCTTTAATTGTTCATTTAGTGTGACTAGAGATAAGTTTTCTCAGAATCTACAATAGATTGCTGAGTATAACATTTCTCACTGTCATACTGTAAAGGTCAAACCTTTAACAAGCTCACAATGCTTTCGTTGCGCAAACAATCAGCACATATCATGAACTAATTCATAATGAAAGCTTAATCAAGTTCAAAACTTGATCGTAGTAAGCTATGAACAATCTTAGATCTAAGGTTCAATGGTGAACTTCCAGAATCGATATCAAATATCGCTTCCATTACAAGTTATAGGATAATTTTTCTTCAGTAAGAAAACAACGGAACCATTAAGTATCAAATACTCGTGAATGATTCTGTTATCCTATTGGACTTGCACGAAAGATGTATAAGGGTTGTTTCATCTTATTAATTACATAGTTCCATTTATAATTTATCATTCTCACATTTGACTTCAATAAGTCAAGTCTTTTCTACAATAGTTAACATCTGATGTTACACACCAAGTAATAAAACGATTTTATTACTTAGAATCGTAGGAAAGATATTCTATTAAATAGAATACAATATTCTATTAAACAGAATAAACGATAAACTTTTACTTATACCTCCGAGGTGTAAGTAATTTCCATTATATAACTATTATATAAAAGAAAGATTGAAATCTCAAACTTTTCAAGATTCAAATTTTCTACCTATACATATCATATATGCAACTGTAGAAAATAATGGAACATTAATTAAAGAGATGAATTAGTGTTACTGGAGTATAACCCCAAGAGTATTGAAACTAATTCGGTAACTTTCAATATCAGACGAATCAAATCATATAAGATTCGATTGCTCCCACTACTCAATTCCATCAAGATGGAATCGTGGAAGAACAATATTCAATATGAATCATATTCACTAAATAACCTTAGAACTAATTGCTTTAAATTCATACGTTGATCGTATCAAAGATCTTTGAACAGTTCAAAGACATGTTATGAATTTTGAGGATAGAATTCTCTAAAACCTTTAGATTGAATATATTTGAACAAGTCAAAAATGTTCAATCTACGTTTCATCAGAACGGATTGAAAGTACTTGATACTTTCAAGACTTTCAATATGTGTTCCTTCAGAAACACATAACTAAGTTATGACAATTCATCAACTAAGTTACGAAGTATAGAAAACTACCTTAAGCAATTATTATTTATAAAAACTACATACATCCAATGTATCAGTTAAATAAATCTGGTGGTCCAATGACAATCATTAGTTAACGAGATCTTAATCACTTTCCTGAATACAATATTCATTAAATGGATAAGGATGTGTAGTGTGATCTAGTATCAAACCATCATTTACCATACGGAATAAGCATCCAATGCTTAAGTGATTAAACTCATAAAGCATCGTTCTAATTATTTACTTTACCGAATAATTTCTATTTATGTTTATCTCTACGTCAATGACACTACTAGTTATTATAAAATATGTAACAATTGTTTATAAAGAACAAGTGACTATCCAATAGTCGCAAGTTCCGATATCAAATATCAAAACAATCGTTAACCAATATTTCAAAAACTAGACGGGAGATCTGGTATCCAATACCTATAGTTGTAGTATTGTGAAAATCAATATTTTCTATACACAAATATACGCATCTTCTTTCTTTTGCTTTACTATTTGCATTCAACTATTCACAACAATTGTAAATAACTGATTAGCAAATTGTGTCAGACACATTACCTCTAAAGGTAATTAAAGCTTAGAAATGTCATTACTAGATAAACAAATACCTAATAGGGCTTTCTAAATGCCAGTCAAGAATCTCAAGACATGAACTAATTCAAGTCAATTCTTACTGCATAAGAAACTATTGTCTCTAAAGTATTATATCCTAAAGGGGATATCTATCTAGATTATCTATCATGACTTAGAAACTAAGTCACTAACCATCTTTATTTTTGAAGAAAATCGGAACAATAGTTCCCGATGGTTTAGACCAATCTAATAATATCCTAGTCTAGTAGTATCTAGAACCTATTCTAGAATAACTGCAACCAAGAGTCAAGTCAGATAACATATCAAAATATGTGTGCAGTAAATAAAAGTTTAATTCTATATAAACAATAGAATAAGGAAACAAACAAGCAGCAATTTCCATAATAACATACACTGCCTAAGTTATGGAATATTTTAAACTTAGCAGTGCCTCCCACTATTTTTACGTAATGCCGTAATCCCCAACGGAAAGACGAGAATTCAATAATTAAATCGAATTCCATAATGGGAAGAGGACCCCATGAATATATTTCGACTCACAGCAGAGGCACGGTCTCGTCGACGTATATTCACAGGTAGACAACTAATTGTCAATCACTCACTAGTGACTCCAAGGTTTCGGTCCTGGCCATTTCTCATTGTCGCTGCGAAGGCAGGCCCACAAGGAGACGTACCAAGGTTAAACTTGTCAATGATAAACTCAAGTTACTTGCGTAACCCTGACAGCTAGGGCACGTTCAGGATTCCGCTTTCCCTTGAATTTATCTAGTATCTAATATACATTCGGCATAAATAAATTTCTATCAGCTACACCCTCACAGCAGAGGCACGGTCTCGGATGTAGTCAACAAAAAGATATTTATAAACCGTATTGACAAGACGGACCAAGAAACAAGTATTCCAAATACTAGTTACTATAAAACCTTATTAAACGGGGATATTCCATTAAGTGTCATACACCCTAAATCTAATCAAATTAGATTATAACAAGCATGTATAAAATCAAGAAAACATGATTGAACATTGAATAAAACAAGCTAATCATTTTATGGAGGCCTAGAATCAGACTTGCTCTGATACCATTTTGTAAGGGTTTTAGGGGCTAAATCCGGTAACGCAGCGGAAGCGGCGGAAGATCGTATCTTCCGATTTCAAAAATTTTTCTAGGATTAATTAAATAAACATATTTATTTAATATTCCAATAATCAAATTATGAAATAAAATTCAATAAATCATATTTAGGTGAATTTACCAAATTACCCTTACTTTGGTATTTTGTCCATTTTAGTCCGAAATTGATCTAATCAATTTTGAATGATTCTAAATCATTTCTAAGATGAACTTAGCATGTTCAAAACATCAAAACACCAAAAGCAACCAAATCCCCAAATTTGATAATCCTTGGCCGAATGCTCCCAATGGTGGGCATTTTGTGCCTTTTGTCATTTCATGTCTCAAAACACATCAAGATGTAATCCAATGAACATGAAACTTTATATGCATCATATACACATCCAAATACACAACATATATGAAAACCCCCAAATTTGGAATTGGTCATGAACCCTAATTTTTCAATTTCTTCAAATTGGACAAATTAGACCAAATTGGTTAAATCAATTACTTTAATCATCTTTCTTCCATCCAATCAAAGTCTCAACACAATGAAACAACTCAAGATCAAATCTAGGTCATCTAAGAGTGGGTCAACAACTCTAGATTAGCAACATGGTTTCCAAAACCTTAAAAGAAAGCTTATAACTATAATAGTCACAACTTTCCTTCATCATACATGCTCAACACTTCCATCAAAACTTACATCAACAAAAACACAAGGAATAAAGAAAGAAATAACCTAAGAACATCATATGTTAAAGCCTAGATCCTAAGGAACATTTTCCTTTCTAATAGCAAGTTGGAAAAACTCACTAAAATCCAAGCTTTCTTTGATTTCTTCTTTCTTTCTCACAAGCTTCCTTTGCTTCCATTAATGGAGTTTTCTTTAAAGTGTATTAGGTTATCAAATGAAAGTGAAATGAAAACAATTTATACTTAGGACAAAGAATGCCCTTGGCCGAAATTGTGTATACAAATATACCAAATTTCATTTCAATTTCATTTAACTTTACATTTAGTCAACTTGCATAAATATCTTAATAACACTTTATTAGATATTTAATTAAGTCAACAAATGCAACTAAGAATAATATAACTCTTATATTTAAGTGTATGGCCGAAATTTATAAAGAAATAAAGGAAAAAGATATTTTTATTTTTCAAACAATTTTGAACAAATATCTTAAGAAGTCAAAATCAATTTGACAACCTTTTCCTTTAATGTAAAGTCAAACATTTACATTTATAATCATTTCCTAACTTTATCATTTGGTGATATATTTATATTTTAATTATATTAATCATTTAACAATTAAATAATTAAATAATTAATTAAATACAAATATATCAAATATATGTATTATATTTACTTTAAATATCTCAAATACATATATTGATGATATATGTCAAATACCTTTATTTGACTATTTATTAATGTGTATTTAATAATATCATATATTAAATACAAATACACATTAATTAGGAAATAACGGTTCGGCCCGTTCGCATGTATTTTTCGTTTAACGATTAAACGATTTATAAATAATCATCATTATTCATAAATGTTGCTCTAGTGCTCTACGAGTATGTTTCATTATTGAGACTCTCTAGATTCAGGTATATCCGTCATGAAATCCAATTTCATGTCCATAATCTATCCACCCGTAGATTATGACGATCACGGATAAACTAGCTGAATCATACAGGTCGAGGTCATTGCATACGTATAATCCCTCCGTCACAATATCCAGATAATCCCAGAGATATAGATGTAAACGTCAAATCTCTATAGGTATTATCTCGTCGACGTATCTATTAGCAATCTCTAAATAACACTCGGAACTTACTTCCGAAGTATACTGTGGCCACAGATTTAACAGACTGCTAATAATATATGGACTACCTATGCTCTGTACACAGAACTGACGGATCCTATCTTGACACACACAGGATATCCTGAGGATCGATCCACACCCAACGAACAGGCGGAGGTCTGATCTAAATAGATCGGTGACATGACTGCCATCTAAGTGTGGAGGATGTCTCATACATCCACAGTGGTATCTCAAGTCGAAGGACCACTATGCTACTCAACTCGAGAAGATTCTTATTGACGTTGGCGTACCATCCATTAAGAATCTTCGGTGAGCCGTTCAGTGTTTATCCACTATAAACACCTACACGTCTATACGAGTCTCCCTAGACTCATGGTTCATTGGGATAAACCATCGGACCAAGTCTCGATATACGACATGTACTGGTCTCAACGGATTTGACTAACCGACCCGTGTTAGCAAATCTTGACCAGGAACTATGTTTGATAATATTCATATAGCAGTGACACTTCCCAATGTCAATTACAAACTAACTTTGTAACTGTGTACTGCATTATATATTATCGGGCCTTTGTCTAATATATACATATCACTAAACCATATTTAGTTTCAATCTAATCGTAATCAGATCGAATATGTATATAAGAACAAGAGGTGCAACCATAAACAAGTAATATTATGGAATAAGGGGATGTTCGTATTCATGAATCAGACATAAATACGGTCCGGATTGGCGCTCTAAGCACCAACCCCAACAGGAGAATCTCGAGCAGCACATGACAATCGTGACTCTTTAATCCCGTTATTGTATCATCTCTGACCCAACGCCCAATATTGGATGCATAATTATCAGGGAATTTAACCATTTTCAGCCAATCACAGAATGATTTTCTCTCCGATTGATTGAGCACATAACTAGCAGGAGGCTTAATAAAACCTCGAGAGGAGTCTTGTAAATGCAATTCACTGCGAATTCTAAGATCTTGTAGGTCCAATCTAGCATTTACAGTGTCTTTTGTCTTACCCGGAATATTGAATAGTGTACCCACTAAACTCTCACAAATATTTTTCTCTATATGCATTACATCCAAATTATGTCGCAAACTCAGAGTCCCCCAATATTCTAACTCAAAGAAAATACTTTTTCCTATCCAATTCAACTCTTCAGGTAACCGTTTTCGATTTTTATCTCTATTATTAGGATGTTTACCTGGTGTGCTGTCTTTGAGATGTTGATGTTGGCAAAGTATGTCAAATGCAGACAATCGACTGGGCTTACTCTGAGGTTCATGTTGCCCGTTAAATAATTTACTCCTCCGCCAAGGATGACTCGACTCAAGAAATCTCCTGTGCCCCGTGTATTCGATTTTATTCCGTAATCGTTGCGAAGGTGTATGATCTGCACAAACTGGACATGCCATGTATCCCTTAGTGCTCCATCCAGATAATGAACCATAGGCTGGAAAATCATTAATGGTCCATAATAATACGGCATGCATCTGAAAATATTGCTCTGAAGCTGCATCATAGGTATGCACACCCACATTCCATAATGTTTGTAACTCCTCGATCAATGGTCTCAAGTAAATATTTATATCTTTACCAGGTGAACGTGGACCAGGGATAAGCAATGACAAAAACATGAACGGATCCTTCATACATTTCCATGGAGGTAAGTTATATGGAATGACAATAACGGGCCAGATGCTATAAGAGTTGTACATATTCCCAAATGGGTTAAAACCATCAGAGGCAAGACCTAACCTGACATTACGGGGGTCCTCAGCGAAACGGGGGTACATGTCATCAAATTCCTTCCATTCGGTTCCGTCCGCAGGATGTCTAAGTATGCCCTCCGCACCGATCCTCTTTTCATGATGCCACATCATATCAGTCGCTGTGTGTCGTGACATGAACAATCTCTGCAGCCTGGGCGTTAAAGGGAAATATCGCAATATCTTTTGAGGCACTTTCTTCCCCATACCACGGACTTTGTACCGACTTTCACCATATATCGGACAATGTTCAAGTGATTCATACTCGGCACGAAATAATACACAATCAAACTTACAAGCATGAATGGATTCATACCCCATTCCCAGATCACGCAACATTTTCTTTGCCTCGTAGTATGACTTAGGCAATTCGCTTCCAACCGGTAACATTTGGGCCAATAACTCTAACATCATATCGATACTTTTGTTGGTCATTCTGTTGATCACTTTAATGTGTAATAATTTCACAACGAAATTCAAGATCGACATTCCAGCACCTTCGAATGGAATTTTTTTTGCCTCATCAAGTAGTTCACTAAATAAATTTTGATCATTTCCACTTAACACTGGCATGTCGCCACTAACACTATGACCAATTTGTGGACCTTGTAAGTCATGCAAAATATCGGCGATATCATCGTTTGCAGGTTGATTGTAACTACTACTACTGCTCCCTTCGCCGACATCAAAAAACCGTGACTGAGAATGATACTGCTCACCGTGATAAATCCACGTACGGTAAGTGGGTGATATTCCTGGCATGTATAAATGATTATGAACTTCATCTAACCGCTTCCTTTTCCTATTCAAACAATTTGCACATGGACAACGAACACGACCTTCTGCATCAATGTGTTGCTTTGCGACTTCCATAAACTCAGACACTCCATTACGATATTCAACACTCAATCTATCCAGAGAGCTCATCCAATTTCTATCCATTTCAGCAGAATACCTAAATATAATAATATAATTATTAGATATCATTTTACAGTAATCAACATTACTAATTCAGTAATACTTAATTTAAGCATATATTATATATATATATATATATATATATATATATATAATATATATATATATATATATATATATTTGGTTGATAAATTAATTAAATAGTTTACAGAAAAATTCTATTTTGTTAATTAATATACTTACTCTACATATATGAATCATAAATCACTAACAACAGCATATAAACAGCATATAAACAACATATATAATCATAAAAATTGAAAATAATAAAGAAATATGAAAGAAGATTTACCTTTTCGGAAATTGATTACAATTTTATTGAAAATTTTTAGGAGAGATGTGAGGCTGTAGAGGAGAAATTCTCAGATTTCAGAGGATTTTTATGAAGAGAATGAGAGAAAAAACAGAGGGGGAGAAGGGGTGGTGACCTTCTGTATTTTAATCTATATTTAGCGTCGAATTGAGTATTCGACGCTAATTGTTTCCATTTTTAGCGTCGACACCGTTTTTTCGACGCTACATGTTGCCGTTTTTAGCGTCGAAAACGTTTTTTCGACGCTATATATAAAAAATTAGCGTCGGATTTAATTTAGACGCGAAAGAATCAAGGATCTGTCGGTGGAAGCTTCATAACTCTTTAGCGTCGAACAATTTTTCGACGCTAAAAGTATTATTTTTGGCGTCGAATATCAAATTCGACGCTAATTTTTTCCGGTTTTAGCGTCGAAAATTTTTTCGACGCTAAAAGTATTATTTTTGGCGTCGAATATTCAAATTCGACTCTAATTGTTGCCGTTTTTAGCGTCGAATTTAATTTAGACGCGAAAGAGTCAAGGATTTACCGGTGGAAACTTCATACATCTTTAGCGACGATATATGTTCGACGCTATAATTATATTTTTTGCGTCGACTACATGTTTCGACGCTAAAAGTGTAATATTTGGCACCAAAAATTATTGCAATAATATAATTATTCAGCGTCGAATATTTTTCGACGCTAAAACAGAACTTTAGCGTCGAAATATAGTTTCGACGCTAAAACATTAATATTCTGCGTCGAAGTTTTATTCCGTCGCTAAAAATATGACATATAGCGTCGAAACTGATATTCGACGCTAAAAATAACTTTTAGCGTCGTATAATGTTTCGACGCTAAATATTTGGACGCTAAAAGCATAATTCTTGTAGTGACATGATCTACTATCATTTCTCATCATTATAACAACACAACTCCTTAACACAAGCTTGAAAGATTTGGCCAACACAATAGAGAATGCAACTTGAATTCTCTTTAACATCAAATACACAACTTATGTTAAGACTTCATTCTAAGCGTGAATCACTATCAAACATCAACAAAAAAAAACACAATAATCAACTACTAAAACCTCTCATGAATTCAGCTAAAGTTTACCACTTGATGTTTTTTTAAATTCAAAACAAGATGGATTCTCATCATTACGTCTTCCTAAACAGGAATCATAATATATAATCATCAAGAACAAAGAAAATCAATTGGGTATTTTGACAATCAAGCCTTACTTATATCACCATAAAATGCATGGTCACACATGTTATCAACTTATTTCAAGCTCAAATGCACAAAAAATAGAAGCTAGGGTTCTTGGGCGAATTTGGGGTTTTCCTTATTCAGGCTCAAAAGTGAAAAATGAAAAGGGAAAAGGATAAATGAAGCTTACATGGCTTGAAGTCAAGCTTGAATCATCATTTTGCTTTGGAAAATGAAGTAAAAGAAAGCTTGAATTGGTTTGAGAAAAAAAGAGCCATTCACGTTTTTCTTAGGGTGAAGGGATAGTGAATAGTGCGGATTTTATAGAGGGATAGGCTAATTTTTTTGTGATAGAAAATGGTAGCTAGATTTGTGCCATATATGCCCACTTAAGGTAAAAATCATAGGTTACTATTCATCAAAAATTAAGCTGCATTTGCGACTAGTTTCTGATCCGATTTTGGGAAAATGTTCAGTATTGAAGTTGTAGGTAATTGTCTGAGCTTTTCGATGGTATAAATTTCACTGAAATCGAACATTATATGGAAAATGTTACGATCAGTTAATTAAAATTAGTTTGTTGACTTAGATGAATAGTAGATGCATAAGCTAAAAATTTATCCGGGACCTCCGGAAGAGATTCATATGGTGTGAAACATTTTTTTATAATATTTTATAGATTCTAAGATGTTATGCTTGATGATTCACTGTACCGGACATGACCGCGCTGACAGGGTATTACAAACATTCATAGTACATGGTAGATAGTCTCGAAATCCATATGTAGGTTCTCGCATGGCTTAAGCTGACCAAACTAATGTGGGTTTGGGTTGGCCTAGGCCAAAGGTTTGGGTGGTTTGGTGCATTATATATAGGTTTCACATTTGGGTAAACTAGTTAGCTTTCAGTAATGCATGTTAGTAGTATATTTGAGGATCATTGACATGTGTGAATGGCAATAGCAATACAGTAAAAGTGCCAGTCTAAAATAGCTCAAGTTAGTTAGGTGGAGATTAGTTCAGATATACCAGAGATGGTTCGGTTTCAGATGAGTATGTTAGTAAAAATTAAGCAATATAGGTTCAGTCGTGCATATGTTAGTTGTGAGGCTCAGGGAGATGGCAATCGTATCCCAGAATTTCTGGGTTTTGACATTCATTATTGGTGTTACACTTCAATTCTCAATCACAAGTATAATAATTAATTAATATAAATTTGAAACAGTCAAATTTTGAAGGAATTACTTGTGTAAAACTAAGACCAAGTCCTCATGATACACTTTTAATTCTCAATCAAGTATGTAGCAAACAATGAACAAGATTAAATTTTTCCAATTTTATCACATAGTAAACTAGGTGCATTCATGTGATAATTCAACACATTAATATTAACTCAAATTTATTCTATAAAGTTTATAAATTTTTAGTATAAGATTTTCGGAATATGATTTTATATTACACAATATATGAATTCACGTAATCATATTCAATTTTAACAGAATTTCACAATTACCATTTGTGTATAATATATGAAAATTAATAATTTATTATTAATTTAAACTGTGAATTTATCATGCATACTAAATCATGTATGTTATTTTTTCCAAAATTAATTTTGAGTATGACACATTTGTGTTTGTGTCACATTCGACTATGCGTTCGAACGAGTCCTTCCAGAGAAATTACATTCGTGTCGCGTTCGATAGTATGTTCGAATGAATCCTTCCAGAGCGTTCGCGTTCGAGTGAAGTTTGTTACCGCGTTCGAACGAAAATGAAAAACAATGCACATTTGTTTACTCATTCAATGGCCTTTCGAACGCTCTTGCATAATTTACATACTCAGAACGCATTTTTCAGTGCATAAATGAATGAAACATGCATAAATCGGAGTAAACAACACAATTAATAAGTTCTTAAGGTTGTTAAGCAAGATGTGTTGTTAATCAATTTTAACATGCATAATTTAAGCAAAATAATAAATAACAAACATAAAATCTAAGAATTACCACAAACTCAAAGAGTTAGAAAAACTTGAGAATTATTTTGTAGAATATGAAGATCTCAAAATCAAGTGGAGTAAATTTTGTCCTTAAGAACTTATTAGCCCCGCCTTTGTGCTCTTACGGATCACTTGGCTAACATTCTCCCATGATACTTGGTTGCTTCTTATAAAATGGGTACTCATTTCTTCAAGAACAATTAACTTGAAAATGGTGGAAAACTCTTTTTTTTTTCAATCCTTAAACTTTCTAATTAAGTATAAGGACAAATGAACAAATTGAATTAATGAATGAGAATCCAATGACCCTATTTATAGACATAGAGGGTTGTCTTTGTAAAGACACCTTTAATTAAAGGATGTAATCCTTCAAGGGTTATAACCCTCAAAAAAACCATTTCAATTTAAAGTTATGTCTTTTTTTATTAAAGAATTATATCATTTCATTCTAAATGACATATCATTCAAATTGTACTTTTACCAATTGACATATGTTAAGGAACATGTTTTCTAATGAAACATCCTATACATGTAATTTTAGAGAATTTCCTACATCTGCATGCAGAGAATACCAGTGGGAGATCAGATGGTTAACGAAGAAATAAGGTACTTATTTTGTTATAACATGGGCTCTTAAAGGTTAGTAATATTTTTCTGCATTAGTTGCTGGTTTTTGTACAAATAGTTGATGAATCTTGATTATATTTTGGATGCTGCTATTACCTCAAGAACAATCTTCGACATTTCTCTTGGCTGATGGCTTGCCACCATGCGTGGAACAAAAACTAGTCGTGGGCAGGTGTCACTCAGTCCTAAGGACTCAGTATGATGGTCAGCTAGAATTTTGTCTTTATGATTTCTCTGTGTAAGAGTTTTGATGTGTAAAGGCTTACTGGAATTGGACATGGGATGAATTGGTAGCTCAGGATATTTCTGCTACATTCCAATATGAATTCATTGCTTCCCTTATTTTAATTCCTGTTAACAAACGATGGAGGCAAAACTAAATTCTGAAATCCTTTTGTAGGGAACCATGATTGCTCTAGCTTCATTTTATAAGAATCAACTGCGCTTGCTTAGTACATATGACCTTTCGACTTGCCGAAGATGTTGCTGACAGCTTTCTAGCTGAGGTGAATACTAATTTCTTTATCTATAATGATTCAACATCAAGGAACTTTCTGATAATATGTGTATCTTTTTTTTTGACAGGCCTTGATGAATTTGATCCAAAATGGTACAAACAAAATTAATTCGCCTTATTTTTTCCTATAACATTGATGTATGAAGCATGTGTTTATTTAATTATTGACTTCTTTCACTTGTAGTACTAATCCCCCTTATCTTGAAGAATTCATCTTAACTTAATTAATTGAAATGTTTTGCAACTATTTATAGCTAGAACATGAGCTTGAGGCAACTGCAATTAAGCACATTATCCATATAGCTAATATCCAAAGCTTGAAATTTAACAAGTGTTCTAGTTTCAAGGCTGACTATTTTGGACCGTGATCAGAGAAGATGTTGGTGATGGTTGGACAATTATGACTCATAGCATCACTATTTGTAAAAGACATTGTGGTTTTTGTACAAATTAACTATGTGACAAATGAAATTGCTATTTTATCATTTTGTAACTAGATTACTTGAATATATATATAAATGATAAAAGTCATTATGATTAGTTCCGGATTAATAAGATATGAGACAATATCAATCCACTAAAGGTTTAATCATTAAATATCCCTGGTCATAGTATTATCGAGACTGGACATCGATAATGCGGAATATGCTAGTATACACTTGTGCGCGTTATGGAAGCATAACGACATAGTTCTCATATATTTTGGTATTGGATTTAATGCAAGTGTAATAGGAGGTTCTGTTTACCGATGGTACGGGAACAGCTTCGCTCTGGATAGACCCCTCGGAATCCCATTGGTAGTATGACTATGTGTCTATGGGAATCCGAATCAGGGTAGGTGTATTTGGTCTTAACCTGAGACTTGCATCGCTAATACTTGCGACAATCAATACGTTTTGGTTTTGGTCGTCCGAGGTTTTAACAGGTTTTGTGTACGCCTTTTCTAGGTTTATTGAGAATCATAGTGTATTGGGTGTGATGTCAAGATGGAAGTATCACTTCAGTCATATGGAGATGATGATCACGCAGGGATACAAAACTGGTACTCTATTATGTTGCAACTATCGGGATAATATGACAAGGTCATGATTATCCGATTAAAGAGACTAGTTACTAGTGATCCGATATATGCTTCGTACGAGGCAGACATAATTCCAGCCCCAAGTCTAGCATGTGACATCCGATGCTGGATCGTAATACGCAATACTTAGTATACTACGCCTGATATAGATTATATATTCCTTAAAAGAATATTTTTGGAGAATTAGGTAGGCACGGTGCTTTACTAGAAGCCAACCATGTCTTGTAAATTGGTAAGAACGTGGTACCGGGTACGCACGTGTTCAGATAGTCCGAAGACCGAATTTACTGCCAACATATCCAGGAATCTCATTGGTCGCTTCCCAAAGATTCACCGATGACGTTTGACTCGAACATAATTAATATAAGATTAATTATAAGAGAAAGAAATTTAATCTGGGATTAATTACGGCAAGAATTTATCTGGGATAAAATTCGATTAGAAGAGAGAGAACGATTAATTTGGAATTAATCGATTAAATAATATATTTGATATATTAGTTGAAATTAGATTTCAAAGTGGAATTTAAATTGGATTTTAATTCGGGCAAACGAATTAATTTAGAATTAATTCGTAAGCGACTTTAATAATAATGTCGCAACGGTAAATTCGTTAATTAGGAATTAAACAAACCCGGGCCGCAGCGAAGTTGCGTGTTGGATTGTTCGACGTAAATTTGGAATTTACAAGTGGTGGGAACCACTTGACTTACATCACACTTTTGACATGTGATAGAAGTTGTTAAGTGTAGGCATTGCATTTTTGCATATCAGCCCGATGATGAGTCTCGTATGGAGACACTACCTCTTTAGTGGTGAAAGCCGCGGGAAACGGACGTTGGAAGGGTAAAGTTGGAAATTAGTATTTTGTCAGATTTAACTCGCTTGTTTCGCTTCGGGTTCGCTTATTGGACCTCTGTTTTAAAACACACCAAACCCATTAAAACACATCTCACAAATTAAATAATTAAAACATTTAAAATACATGTCACAAACTAAATAAATCCAATTAAATTAAATAAAACACATGTCACAAATTAAAATTCATTTCTCAAATTAAAATATTCAAATTAAATTCCATAAATAACATTCCTAATTAAAATAAATCACATTCCTAATTTAATTAAATCACCTACCAATTTAAATAAATCATATCCTTAACTAAAAAGAATAAATCAAATCACTTCCCTTAATTAAAAGATTTCCTTATCACATACTAAATTAAAAGATATCCCTAATTAATACACAAATCCTATTCCTTCCCCAACAAGGTAAATTCCCTCCATTGACCTATAAAAAGAACCCTTAACCCACACATCCAAACCCTGGCTGATCCTCACGAAAATACAAAAAGAAATAACCAGCATTCACGTCCTCCCTCTCTCCCTTAACTCACGTCATTCATCAAAAGAAGGTTCACGCATAAAGAAACCCTAAAGGCCATGCAGTACATGTGCAGCCTCCACAAACCCTAATAACTCTTAAAAAAACAACAACCCTCCTTACTCCACTAAGCCTTCAACGCAGCCCTTCAACGTAAGCTTAATCCCACTCTCCACTTCACACACAAACCACGCAAGCTTCAGCCTATTCTCCATGCACTCACAAACTACACACATGTAAGCCCCTATCTCCTCAACACATCAGCCATTAGCGTCCAAAGCATCCCATGCGCACATTGACACAGCAGCCACAAGCTCTCTTCAATCAACCGACGCACCACTGCCACCCAAATCACTCGAAAACTGCCACACATAAACCCCACTCACAGCCTGCTGAGCGACCCTAACTCCACTCAATTCGAAGCCACCTACGCACCCCCTTGACATTCGGCACTTCACAAATAATAACCCTTCTAACTAACCCAAATCAGCCTGCACCTTAGCCACACGTTGCCTGCTCCACACGTCCCCTTCGCAAGCAGTCAACACACATGCCTTTAGGCCTCTTGCCAACACGTAGCCACTCTCACTCAAAGAACCTAAGCCACGCCTAGCCTTCACGTTAAAAAACACATCGCAGCCCACGAACCATACCTTGGCCTAACGCCTGCTCCCACAAACTGTCCAGAAACCGAACACACAAGTCCCCCTATTGCCCAGTCCAAACCGCACCCTAAAACCAGCCCTGTTCAGCCGCAAAACTGTCCAGAAAAACTGCCCAGTAAAACCCCCGAAACTGCCCAAAACTGCACCTAAAAAACAAACCCAAACCAGTCCCAATAACCCGTAAAACAGTCCCCTAAATAACCAAAACAGTGACCTGAAATGTAGCAGCGAAACAGCAGCGAAACGGACTTAAAACAGCAGCCCGAACAACAAAACAGCGAGGAAAGATGTTGAGTTGGTGAACCAAAAGAGTTGCGGATCATTCACCCTTCCAACGGACGTGTAACGCCCTTTCTTAGACGACAAAAGAGGTTAGACCTGAGGGCACCCTTTTTACTTATCTTCTTTATTTTTGTTTTATTTAGTTTGATATATAATTGCATGAGAGTCGTTTGAAGCATGATGTGATTGTTGGATGAGCGGGATATGTGTTCTCTTTTGTGGTATATCGGATGGAAACCCGGACGTAAATTCCATAGCCGATTCCGAATGGACGGTAGTATGGTTTGCACTCGGGATACAATGCCACGTACCACTTAAGATGCACGCATCTCGTCTCATCCTAATTTGTATTTGAGCATGTTATAGTTTATAGGTTGTTTATTTATTATTTAAAGCATGGTTTAATTTAGTTTGTTATTCATTTGTTAAAGCATGTTTAGGTTGTTCATTATGCATGTTCTTAGTTTATGATGCGTTTGGGTAGTGATTTATACATGTTGATTTAATGGTTCAATATGCTTGTTGTGTTACATTGCGTGGAATTATTTGGATGAAAGCATGTTAGATCTAAGTACCCTTGAGCATGAATGATGAATAGATTCGGTTAGTTTATTGCACAAATTATATCATCACAAGTGACATAAGTAATGGACCATTCCGAACCCAACGGTTTGAGGTCTTCCCTTGCGAGGGGTGAGTGCGGCCTTAAATCTTTGTCCCGGTTCACACCGGGTGGCGACTCCATGTTATTTCGTACTTCCCAACTAGGCCGCGAGCCTAGAACAGCGTCGCCCAGGTTCTGTTGTCTACAGTCTGGCGACTCCACTGGGGATTTTTAGAGAATTGGCCCTGAAATCATGTCTTGTGATGTGTATAATTTGTGCTTTAATTAATCGTTTCTATAGTGAGTTGAAAAGGGTGTAATCAAAGGCATTGTTAAGGCTAGGTAATGGTTCGATGTCTTCCTTCACTCACTACCTTTTTATAAGGAAAAGCTGTGAAGACACCGAGATAATCATTACTTGTAGCTAATCATGACAGACTAGTTTGGAGGACTCGTTGTTTATTCCTGACACCAAGCGATAAGAGCCTAAGGGGCTTGGGTACTTAAGAGAGCCTCGCTCCACCCTCCCTCTGGGGAATCTACAACGGGAAATCCATTCGACAGTTAGTCACACACAGTAACTCATTGGCACGTACCGTAAGGTATTAAAAAGGTGCGCTCACTTGGTCACTTGAACCCTTGAGTGGGGAGTCCTAGTTGTGGGTAATCCTTCGTCAAACGAGAGCCTTTGTCCACACTCCCGTAAACCCACATGTGAACCATAGTTGTATGACATATTAGGCCCACCCTTTATGCTTTTGATAACCCCATGCATATTATGTCTCATGCATCCCATGCATCTCATGCATACATGCATCATGTTAACCCTCGTGTCTTAAAAGCCATCATAGATATCCGATGGGTTAGGAAAAAAGAAAGACTTGTCAAGAAGAGTTTAGAAAACATAGATATCGGGGAAAAGGAAACTGACGAATAGAAAATCTTACGGCAATGATAGAAAGACTATGGTGGGCCCAAAAAAAAAAGGAAAAAAAAAAAAAAGAAAAAGAGAAAAAAAAAAAAGAAAAAGGAAAAGAAAAAAAAGAAAAAAAAGAGAAAAAAAAAGAAAAAAGAAAAAAATTGTTTTGTTTGTTTTTAGTCTGTGATAGTTAGACATAAGTCCGATGATGAAATTGATTGCTTTAAGGTGAAACTTAGAAACGATAAACTCTTGATGTACTTTTATCTGATACTTTGATGATTGATCTATGATAGACTCGTAAGCACTTGATTATAGGTTCTTAGCAGTGAAAACCTGAGTAGTTAGCAAAATGACTAGTTGAAGAAATTGTAGGTCGGTGAATGACCGTTCGCCTAAATGTCTATCCTAATTTGCTTGTGCTATGATGTGTGGTATGGTTGAAAATGAAAGAAAAGTCTCTAAAGAAAAGAATTGAACCACCTATAACCGATAAGCGTGAAGCTACCCATGGGCGAGTATTAGGACCACCATGAGGAGAAATGCTACCTTAAAGGGTAGGTGTGTTGAAAAAAAAAAGAGAAAAAAGAGAAAAAAAAAGAAGTTCAAATGAAAAGAAAAAAAAGAAAGAGATAAAAGAGAAATAAAACCAAACCACATTGAGCACATAAAAGCAACTGCAGGCATAATTGAGACATCTAGGTTAGTTTGACCCATCAATCCCGATTTTTGAAACGAAATCATCGAGTTAGCTTACCTAAGGATTAAGCTGTGAAAGAACATTTGCACACACACACTTTGAGTCTGGCATAGATCATTTGTTCAAAGACTTGGATTTGAGTTGCATCGAATGTTTTGAAGGTTCTCTGGTTTCATTACTAAGCATTCTTTGAGGACAATGATATGTGTAACTATTGGGACTATTTCGTAGCATGTGATATAGTATGATGATATGGAAGGCCTCACCATGTGGTTCATCTTGACCAAGTGCAAACAGCGGAGAACAGAAAGCTAAATTAAGACAGGGAGCGACCAGTCTACCACCCCGTGAATAAGAAGAATAACGAGAAATTGAGCCATGAGAGCAGAGAGAAGACTGAGCAATCACTTAGAGAACTGGCGGAAGACCTAACCCAGCGGAATAGGAAATTCATTCATGCATGCATGCATACACGTAACATATTTTGCATTCTTTTTTGTGTTGTTTTTATTCACAGGTTTCAAAGAAGAAAAAAAGAAAGCGGCAAAAACAAGCCAACCAGAATCAGCAACATATGAGTAGTAGTTTTGGGGATGAGTCCCAGGGTTGAGGCCCATATCAGTATCAGTTTTGGGGCGAGGCCCACGTCAGTATCAGTCTGGGGCGAGGCCCCATCAGTGTTTGTATGGGGGCGAGGCCCACATCAGTTTCAGTTTGGGGTCGAGGCCCATATCAGTATTCGTTTGGGGATGAGTCCCGGGGTTGAGGCCCACATCAGTTTAGGGCGAGACCCACATTAGTATCAGTTTTAGGGCAAGGCCCACATCAGTTTCAGTCTGGGGGCGAGGCCCACATCAGTATCAGTTTTGGGGCGAGGCCCACATCAGTATCAACTTAGGGTCGAGGCCCACACTATCAGCAACATCGGGAATAAATCCCAGGGTCGAGGCCCACATTATCATCAGTTTCAAGAATGAATCCTGGGCTGAGACCCACATCGTCAGAGTTTCGGGAATGAATCCTAAAGGAATGAATCCCAGGGCCGAGGCCCACGTCGTCAGAATTTGGAATGAATCCCAGGGCTGAGGCCCACATTGTCAGAATTTGGAATGGATCCAGGGAATGAATCCCAGGGCTGAGGACCACCTTATCAGAATTTGGAATGAATCCAGGGAATGAATCCCAGGGCCGAGGCCCACGTCGTCAGAATTTGGAATGAATCCAGGGAATGAATCCCAGGGCCGAGGCCCACGTCTTCAGCATTTGGAATGAATCCCAGGGCCGAGGCCCATGTCGTCAGAATTTGGAATGAATCCCAGGGCCGAGGCCCACATCAGCATCAGTTTAGGGTGAGGCCCACATCAGCATCAGTTTGGGACGAGGCCCGTATAAGCATCAGTATCAGTCTTGCCGGGTATGACACTCTGGGGGCGAGGCCCACATCTTTATCAGTATCAGTCTTGTCGGGTATGGCATTCTGGGGGCGAGGCCCACATTACATCAGTATCAGTCTTGTCGGGTATGGCATTTTGGGGGCGAGGACCATATTACATCAGTATCAGTCTTGCCGGGTATGACATTCTGGGGGCGAGGCCCACATTACATCAGTATCAGCATTACGGGTATGGCATCTGGGGGCGAGGCCCACATTACATCAGTATCAGTTTCTGCCGGGGTATGGCATTCTGGGGGCGAGGCCCACATTACATCAGATCAGTTTAGTCCGGGAATGGACACGCCGAGAATGGCACGCCGGGAATGGCACTCCAAGAATGGAGATATAGTCCGGGAATGGACACGCCGAGAATGACACGCCAGGAATGGAACTCCAAGAATGGAGATATAGTCCGGGAATGGACACGCCGAGAATGGTACACCGGGAATGGCACTCCGAGAATGGAGATATAGTTCGGGAATGGACAGCTCAAAAATGGGCACGCCGAGAATGGCACGCTAGGAATGGCACTCCGAGAATGTAGTTATTGTCCGGGAATGGACACGCCAGGTACGACACTCCGGGTATGGAGACATCAGATCAGTTTGCCAGGTACGGTACTCCGGGTATGGAGATATCAGTTCACCCAGGTACGGCAACCAGAAAAATGCGACACCCTAGGTACGGGGTTAGCACTCAGACATTTGTGGCACTCTAGGTACGGAGGCATCACTGCGACACCCTAGGTACAGGGTTAGCACTCAGACATTTGTGGCTCTCTAGGTACGGAGACGTCACCGCGACACCCTAGGTACGGGGTTAGCACTCAGACATTTGTGGCACTCTAGGTACGGAGGCGTCACTGCGCGGACCCTAGGTACGGGGTTAGCACTCAACATTTGTGGCACTCTAGGTACGGAGGCGTCACTGCGACACCCTAGGTACGGGGTTAGCACTCAGACATTTGTGGCACTCTAGGTACGGAGGCGTCACTGCGACACCCTAGGTACGGGGTTAGCACTCAGACATTTGTGGCTCTCTAGGTACGGAGACGTCACCGCGACACCCTAGATACGGGGTTAGCATTCAGACATTTGTGGCACTCTAGGTACGGAGGCGTCACTGCGACACCCTAGGTACAAGGTTAGCATTCAGACATTTTTTGGCTCTCTAGGTAGGAGGAGACGTCATGCGACACCCTAGGTACGGGGTTAGCATTCAGACCACAGCGATGCCCTAGGTACGGGGGGTTAGCACGCCAGGTACGGCATGTGGACTATTCAGACATTTGTGGCTCTCTAGGTACGGAGACGTCACTGCGAGACACCTAGGTACGGGGTTAGCATTCAGACCACAGCGACGTCCTAGGTACGGGGTTAGCACGCCAGGTACGGCATGTGGACTATTCAGACTTTTGTGGCTCTCTAGGTACGGAGACGTCACTGCGACACCCTAGTACGGGGTTAGCATTTATCCAGACAACCAACATTCATCACTGCGACACCCTAGGTACGGTGGTTAGCATTCAGACCACAGCGACGCCCTAGCTACGGGGTTAGCACGCCAGGTATGGCATATGGACTATTCAGACTTTTGTGGCTCTCTAGGTTCGGAGAGACGTCACTGCGACACCCTAGGTACGGGGTTAGCATCCAGACAACCAACATCATCACTGCGACACACTAGGTACGGGGTTAGCATTCAGGACCACAGCGACGCCCTAGGTACGGGGTTAGCAAGCCAGGTACAGCATGTGGACTATTCAGACATTTGTGGCTCTCTAGGTATGGAGACGTCACTGCGACACCCTAGGTACGGGGTTAGCATTCAGACCACAGCGACGCCCTAGGTACGGGGTTTTTAGCATTATCAACTCAGCACAGCAGGCAGACCAGGTGACAGCTGCGAGCCAGGGGTAAGTAAAAATGCATTGCACGTACTTTGATAGGATTGTCATTGTCACACACTGCACAAGTCCCATCAAAGTGGGGGCGACTGTAGGCATTGCATTTTTGCATATCAGCCCGATGTTGAGTCTCGTATGGAGACACTACCTCTTTAGTAGTGAAAGCCGCGGGAAACGGACGTTGGAAGGGTAAAGTTGGAAATTAGTATTTTGTCAGATTTAACTCGCTTGTTTCGCTTCGGGTTCGCTTATTGGACCGCTGTTTTAAACCCACACCCAACCCAGTAAACAACGCAGAAAGGAAATAATTAAAACAGGTTAAAATACATGGCACAAACGAAATAAATCCAATTAAATTAAATAAAACACATGTCACAAATTAAAATTCATTTCTCAAATTAAAATATTCAAATTAAATTCCATAAATAACATCCTAATTAAAATAAATCACATTCCTAATTTAATTAAATCACCTACCAATTTAAATTAAATCATATCCTTAACTAAAAAGAATAAATCAAATACTTCCCTTAATTAAAAGATTTCCTTATCACATACTAAATTAAAAGATATCCCTAATTAATACACAAATCCTATTCCTTCCCCAACAAGGTAAATTCCCTCCATTGACCTATAAAAAGAACCCTTAACCCACACATCCAAACCCTGGCTGATCCTCACAAAAATACAAAAGAAATAACCAGCCCTCACGTCCTCCCTCTCTCCCCTTAACTCACGTCATTCATCAAAAGAAGGTTCACGCAAAAAGAAACCCTAAAGGCCATGCAGTACATGCGCAGCCTCCACAAACCCTAATAACTCTTAAAACACAACAACCCTCCTTAATCCACTAATCCTTCAACGCAGCCCTTCAACGTAAGCTTAAGGTCCCACTCTCCACTTCACACACAAACCACGCAAGCTTCAGCCTATTCTCCATGCACTCACAAACTACACACATGTAAGCCCCTATCTCCTCAACACATCAGCCATTAGCGTCCAAAGCAGCCCATGCGCACATTGACACAGCAGCCCATGCGCACATTGACACAGCAGCCACAAGCTCTCTTCATCAACCGATGCACCACTGCCACCCAAATCACTCGAAAACTGCCACACATAAACCCCACTCACAGCCTGCTGAGCGACCCTAACTCCACTCAATTCGAAGCCACCTACGCACCCCCTTGACACTCGGCACTTCACACAATAATAACCTTCTAACTAACCCAATTGAAACACTCAGATTCATTCACACAAATCAGCCTGCACCTTAGCCACACGTTGCCTGCTCCACACGTCCCCTTCGCAAGCAGTCAACACACATGCCTTTAGGCCTCTTGCCCAACACGTAGCCACTCTCACTCAAAGAACCTAAGCCACGCCTAGCCTTCACGTTAAAAAAACACATCGCAGCCCACGAACCATACCTTGGCCTAACGCCTGCTCCCACAAACTGTCCAGAAACCGAACACACAAGTCCCCCTATTGCCCAGTCCAAACCGCACCCTAAAACCAGCCCTGTTCAGCCGCAAAACTGTCCAAAAAAATTGCCCAGTAAAACCCCCGAAACTGCCCAAAACTGCACCTAAAAAACAAACCCAAACCAGTCCCAATAACCCGTAAAACAGTCCCCTAAATAACCAAAACAGTGACCTGAAACGTAGCAGCGAAACGGACTTAAAACAGCAGCCCGACCAACAACACCGGAGGAAAGATGTTTGAGTTGGTGTGAACCAAAAGAGTTGCGGATCATTCACCCTTCCAACGGACGTGTAACGCCCTTTCTTAGACGACAAAAGAGGTTAGACATGAGGGCACCTTTTTACTTATCTTCTTTATTTTTGTTTTTTTATTTATTTTGATATATAATTGCATGAGAGTCGTTTGAAGCATGATGTGATTGTTGGATGAGCGGGATATGTGTTCTCTTTTGTGGTATATCGGATGGAAACCCGGACGTAAATTCCATAGCCGATTCCGAATGGACGGTAGTATGGTCTGCACTCGGGATACAATGCCACGTACCACTTAAGATGCATGCATCTCGTCTCATCCTAATTTGTATTTGAGCATGTTATAGTTTATAGGTTGTTTATTTATTATTTAAAGCATGGTTTAATTTAGTTTGTTATTCATTTGTTAAAGCATGTTTAGGTTGTTCATTATGCATGTTATTAGTTTATGATGCGTTTGGGTAGTGATTTATACATGTTGATTTAATGGTTCAATATGATTGTTGTGTTACATTGCGTGGAATTATTTGGATGAAAGCATGTTAGATCTAAGTACCCTTGACCATGAATGATGAATAGATTCGGTTAGTTTATTGCACAAAATTATATCATCACAAGTGACATAAGTAAGGGACCATTCCGAACCCAACGGTTTGAGGTCTTCCCTTGCGAGGGTGAGTGCGGCCTTAAATCTTTGTCCCGGTTCACACCGGGTGGCGACTCCATGTTATTTCGTACTTCCCAACTAGGCCGCGAGCCTAGAACAGCGTCGCCAGGTTCTGTTGTCTACATTAAGGTTGAGTGTAAATCTTGAATTTCTTGTTTTTTACTCAACCAAAATCCAACACACTTTGTATTTCATTTTGAATGACTTATACCAACTTTGAGTTTTGGTATTTGGTAATTGATTTTAGAAAATCAAATACACAACACAAAAAATCACTCTCTTTCTCCATTTCCCTCCATTGCCGAGAGCTTCACTCTCTCCATTTGAGATTTTGTTTCAAAATTTATTCAAGCTAGCACTATCAATTAGTCGTTCAGGGTGTTAGGGAAACCAATCATAGAGTTTGGAACACAAAGGAAGGACTTGGAAATCTCCTTCTTCATCAAAAGTTTTGAACTTCATACATCTATCAATCCGATCAATGTAAGTTTTTCCGCAACTTCTTTGATTATTCACACATCATTACATCTTAGAAGATCCTTGGCATGTTCTAGGAACCCAACAGTGATGTGAAACTCTTGCTGGATAGCTTTATAGATCCTGATGGAAATTAGCTTGCGGTTCACTATGGAGAGGATTAGGTTTTGGAGTTGGTACTCGGCATGTCAATTTCTGATGTATCTGTAAATACGAGTATGAATAATATTTTGTTATAACTGAAATATGCAGTTTCTTCGATATATTTTTTTAATGGTAAAGACGTACAAGACCTCAGAATGATTGAGTTATAAAGTAATTGCAAAAACATCATAACTGACATTGAGAAATATTATAACAGTATCATTCTTGAACAAATCCTAGTCAAGGTTTATATTCTTGGTCGGTAAGTAAACTCGGGAGACCGGTACATGTCGTATATCAGAATATTGGATTTTGGTGTTTTATCTCAGTGAGCCACGAGTGTAAGGAAACTCGTATAGTCATGTAGGTGTTCATAACGGATGAACATTGAATGAATCATGGAAGATTCCGAATAGATGGTACGCTTGCATCAATAGGAATCTTCTCAAGTTGAGTAGCATAGTGGTCCTTAGACTTGAGACACCACGATGGATATATGAGTTATCCTCCACAGTTTGATGGCATTCACATCTTGGACCTTTTTAGGTTAGACCTCTGCCTGTTCATTAGGTGTGGACTGATGCTCATGATATCCAATAATGTATTCAGAGAGGATATGTGAGTCCTGCATACATGATTTTGGTGTCCATTTCATGAAATGGGATTTTTCAAATCCATGTCCATGGTACAGTCGAAAATAAGTTCTCGGTATCATTGAAAAATCGCAGATCTATATGTTAGGGTTGGTGCTTAGAGTGCCAATACTCTGTTGTATTTCCTTATAAATACTCTTGTAAACATTTTATTATAAATAAAATAAACAGTTTCTATAATATAATATATCTCTTTATATAGTAAAGACGTAATTGAACTTAGAATGATTAGTAATGATACAGTTGCAAAAGTGTCACAACTGACATTGAGTTATATCATGACGTTATCATTCTTAGACAGTTCCTGGTCAAAGTTTACACTATTTGGTCAGTAAAGTAAACTAGTTGAGACTGGTACATGTCATATGCTGGAATATTAGATTCCAATGGTTTCTCAATGAACCATTAGTCTTGGAGACTCGTATAGACGTGTCGGTATTTATAGCGGATAAACACTGAACAACTCACCGAAGATTCTTAATAGATTGTATACCAACGTTAGTAAGAATCTTCTCGGGTTGAGTAGCATTTGTGATTCTTTGACTTGAGATACCACTGTGGGTATATGAGACATCCTCCACACTTGGATGATAGTCATTTCACAGATCTATTTAGATTAGACCTCCGCCTGTTCGTTGGGTGTAGATAGATCCTCAGGATATCCTGTGTGTGTCAAGATAGGATTCGTCAGTTCTGTGTACAGAGCATATGTAGTCCATAAATGATTAGAAATCAGATAAAAACTATGGGCCCGTGGTACACTTAAGAAGTGACTTCTAAGCGTTCTTTTAGAGATTGCTAATAGAGAGGTCGACGAGATTGTCCCTATAGAGATTTGACGTTTACATCTATATCTCTGGGATATATCTGGATACCTGTGACGGAGGAATTAAACATATGCCATGACCTCGACCTGTATGATTCAGCGAGTTCATCTGTGGTCATCATAATTTACAGGTGGGTAAATTATGGACACGAAATTGGATTTCGTGACGGATATGCATGAATCTAGAGAGTCACACCTATGAAATATACTCGTAGAGCACTAGGGCAACTTTTATGAATAATACTGATTATTTATAAGTCGTTTAACGGTTAAACAAAAATACATGCATGAGACCTAATGGTCATTTCCTGTGTATTTGTATATAATGCATGATTTTATTAAATACACATTAATTAAATGTCAAATTGTGATATTTGACATATATATATATATATTTGAATATTTAAAGTAAATATAATACATATATTTAAAATAATTATATTTAAAGAATTATTTAATTATTTAATTGTTAATTAATTAAAGTAATTAAAATATAAATATCTTAAGTTATGATTACTTTAGGTGATGACTTTAGTTAATTAATTTGACTTGTTGTAAATCATTAAATGTTATATTGATCAAATACACAAGTGGATTAACTTGACTTAAATGAAACAAAAAAAATATCTAGATATTTTTAAGTACTCAAAATTCGGCAAGGGAATAATTATAGAGTATAAATTTTTTGTTTCATTTTTCATTCATTAGGTTAAGTTACCAAAAATATTACAAAGAGAGTTGAGAGAAAAATTGAAGAACAATAAGAAAAGGCTTGAAAATACTTGGATTTTGTAAGTTTTTTCTTAAACTTTTCAACTAAGAAATTATTTCTATCATGTTTAGCTTCAACATGTGTTGCTAGGATATTTATAAAGTAAGCTTGAAATTGTTTCAAACGCTCACTATAATCATGTTGCCATTCTAGAATTGCTAAGCCACTCATTGATTTCCTAGAATTTTTCTTAAGTTGTTTCATGGTGGTGAGACGTGTTTGGTGTGGTAAATATTGAATTAAAGTCTTGGATTTAATTAATTTGGTGCAATATGTCAATTTGAAGAAATTGTAAAATTAGGGTTCTTAACCCTTTCTAAATTTGGGGGGTTTCATATATGTGATGTATTATGGTGTGTATATGATGCATATTAATTTTTGGGTTGATTGGATTTGATCTTGACATATTTTGAACAAAAATGGACAAAATTACAAAAATTGGAAAATTCTGTGCTATTCGACAATTTCAAATAATTTGGGAATTTTGTTACAATTTGTTTTTGATGTGTTGGACATGTTGGAAATCATTTTAGAATTGATTTAGAATCATCCAAAATTGTATTTGACAATTTGTGGACTAAAATGAACAAAATACAAATTTAGGGGTCAAATAGTAATTTTCAAGAAATATGATTTCTTGAGTTAAATTTCATTTTTTAAGTCTTGTATAATTAAATAAATATATTTATTTAATTGATCCAAGAAAAATTATTGAAATCGAAAAATTTTGATTTTCCGCGTTCCGCTGCGTTACCAGATATTCCCTATAAAACACCAACAAAATGGTATTAGAGCGAGTCTGATTCTGAACACTCGATATGATTATGCCTTTAAATTCAATGTTTAATTTAATCTTTACTTTATGCATGCATGTGTTTATTTAATTTGATTAAATAAAGTAAAAGTATCTTTTGAGGAAAATCCCTAATTAATAAGGTTGTATGTTAATTATGCATTTGATGCATGATACAATGTCCGTCTTGTCAATACGGTTTATGGATATCTTTTCTATGACTACATCCGAGAACGTGCCAAAGCTGTGAGGATGTAGCCGATAGAAATTTATTTATGTCGGATGTATATTTGATACTAGATAAATTCAAACAAAAGCGGAATCATGAACATGCCTAAGCTATCAAGGTTACGCAAGTAGCTTTAGTTTATCATTGATGAGTTTACCCTTGCTACGCCTCATTGTGAATATGCCAAAGCTGTCACAACGAGAAATGACCAGGACCGGAAACCTAGGAGTCACTAAAGAGTGATTGACAATGAGTTGTCTACTTGATGAATATACGTAGGCAAGAACGTGCCAAAGCTGAGAGCTGAAATATATTTATGGGGTCCACCTTTCACTATTTGTATTTAATTTAATTATTAAATCTTTGTATTCTGTTTTGGGATTACAGTATTGCATGATTTTGTGGGAGAGACATTTTTAGATTAAAAATCCATGATCTAATTAATGCTTTCGATATTATTTGAAACTGTTTAAATCTGCTAACTGTTTTTATAATCTATATGATAGATTTCCGATGGTGGTACAATTGACTAATCGGTTTGCGCGTATGTTGATTGGGATTTGGATTTAAGGATTGTCCTTGAATCTGAAAAATTTGGATATGTACTTGAGGGTCCGCTGCCCCTTGCTATGTCTGAGGACGCGACACCAGAGGAACTACAAGTTTTCCAAGCTTGGAAAGACGATGATTTAAAAGTTAATTCAAACATTTTAAGTTCACTGGCATCGGAACTCAAGAGGCAATAGTATGGCATGTCAAATGTGTATAGTATGATGATGCGATTAAGAGAATCGTATATGAACCAAGAACAAATTGTTGTTCATAAAGTTGCGATGGAACTGTTCCATGTGCGACTGGACGAGGGGCAAGCTGTGAGCTCGCATGTTCTTCACTTGATCGATTTGATCGAACAACTGAGGCAACATAATCTCCATCTAAATGACATTCTTGGTAGGAGTGTCATTCTTGTTTCGCGCCCAACATATTATCATCAATTCGTAATGTATTTCAACATGAATGGGATTATTTGTTCCTACCATAAACTGCATAGGATGTTGATCACAACAGAAGAGAACCTAAGGAAGGGAGTACTGACTCGCCCTCTGAAACCTACTTGAGTTTCTACTTCTTCCCAGGCCAGGCCAAAGGGAAAGAATATGAAAGCGAAGTAGAAGGGTTTCGGTCCTCCACTGCAAGGAAAAATAGCTAAGCCCATAAGGGTGTCTAAAGAAAAATGCCATCATTGCAGCAAAGTCGGGCACTGGAAAAGGAACTGTCCTGACTACATTGCCCAGATAAGGAGAGACAGAGCATCTACATCAGGTACATTTATTTTTCCAGTTATTTATATCTCACTAGCTTGTGAAGCTGTTACATCCAGCTGGATTTTGGATTCTACTTGTTTTGTTCACATTTGTAATTTCGTTGCATATGCTGAAGGAAAGTAAGAAGCTGAAGCCTGGAAATATGCAGCTGCGTTTTGGGAGTGGAGACTCTATAGATGTAGTTGCAGTGGGATTATTCGAGATCCTCTTTCCAAGTGGGAGCCTTTTGTTATATGATTGCTACGTTGTACCAGGATGTGTAGCAAATATTATATCTCTTTTTGTATTAGATACAAAAGGTTATCCCGTTAATATTAAGAATTGTTCTTTATATTTATATGATAAAAGTAATATTTAGATCCATTGTTGTCCAAATGAGCATGATCATTACACATTGCATACTTCTAGAGATATTTTGAATACTAGGATTAATAAACGTAGTTTACATGTAGTTAATAATACTGAACTTTGGCGTATGAGGCTAGGTCATATAGGCGTGAAATGCCTTACCCAATTGGTTAGGAATGGTTTGATACCAGATCTCACCATTGAACCCTATCCAACTTGTGAAACATGTAATCACGGTAAGATGACCAAAGCCTAATTTTCTGGTGTTGGACAATGTGCCATTAAGTTACTGGAACTCGTACATTTCGATGTTTGTGGTCTACTAATTCAGACTGCTCATATTGGTTATTCGTACTTCGTTACCTTTACCGTTGATCTGTCATGGTACGGTTATATCTATCTGATGAGATATAAATCAGAAACCTTTGAAAATTTCAAAGAGTTCCGTAATGAAGTAGAAAAATAGACTTGTAAATATATTAAATGTCTGCGATCTAATCAAGACGGTGAATATTTGAGTATTGAGTTCATGGATTTTATGAAGGAGAAAGGGATTCTAATTCAATATACTCCTCCAGGTACTCCACAGCACAATAGAGTGTCTGAGAGGAGAAATTAGACATTATTGGATATGGTCTGATCTATATTGAGTTTTACATTTTTTGCCATATTATTTATGGGGCTACTCTCTTTTAACAGCAGCACCTCTTTTGAATAAGATTCCTTCAAAAGTTGTTCCTACGACTCCATATGAGTTATGAACCGGTAGGAAATGAAATCTTAATTATGTTAAGGTTTGGGGTTGTCCTAGCTATGTCAGGATGGCTCAGCAATATAAGCTTTCGCCTCGAGGGTAAAAGTTTATATTTTTTGGATATCATTCGAATACAAATGGATATATGTTCTATGATACCGAGCATCGAAATATATTTGTAGTTCACTTTACAAAATTTCTAGAGGTATAATTTTTGTCAGAAGGTGGTAATCATAGATAGGTTGAACTTGATGAAGTCCAACCTGAAAACAACGAACCAACAGAGGAACCTGAAGTTCAAGTAGATGAAGAACCTTCAACACACACACTCTGTAGGTAACAAAGGGTATCTAGACCTCCTGAACGCTTGTATTTGATACAAGAAAATAATCTCAATGTTCTCTTAGTTGAAGAGACTGATCCTTTTACCTATAGAGAATCAATGTTGGACATCGACTCCGTGAAATGTCAATATACCATGAAATTGGAGTTAGACTCAATGCATGAGAATCAAGTTTGGGACTTGGTTACGCTTCCTGACGGAATTGTTCTTATCGGTTGTAAATGGGTTTACAAAAAGAAGCGCATGCTTGATGGAAAGGTTGAAACCTATAAGGCTCGACTGGTAGTAAAAGGTTAGACGTAGTGACCTAGCGTCGACTACGATGAACCTTTTTCGTCAGCAGCAATGCTTAAGTCTATTAGGATTTTTCTTTCTATAGCTGCTTATCATGATTACGAGATTTGGCAAATGGATGTGAAAATGGCTTTTCTAAATGGATTTCTTGATGAAGAAATCTATATGGAACAGCTGGAGGGTTTTGTATCCAACGAGAACTCAGGTATGGTATGTAAGCTTAAGAAGTCCATTTATGGACTTCAACAAGCTTCACGAAGTTGGAATCTTGGATTCGACGAGATTATTAGATTGTCTAGTTTTCTCAAGAATTTGGAAGAATCTTGTGTATATCAGAAGACCAATGGGAGCATGGTGGTATTTTTATTCCTCTGTGTTGATGACATCCTAATCATTGGGAATGATATAGGGATGATGAAAGGCGTCAAAGTTTACCTCTGTAAGAATTTCTCCATGAAGGATCTGGGAGAAGCTTCCTATATTTTAGGCATAAAACTCTATAGAGATAGAGAAAGGAAGCTGATTAGGTTATCCCAATCAACGTACATAGATAAGATCTTGGAATGGTACAATTTTGTTAACTATAAGACAACAAATATACCGTTCAGACATGGGATTCATCTTTCGAAGAAGATGTGTCCGCAAACAGAATATGAGAAGGTTAGAATGTCTAAACAACCTTATGCTTCGTGTTTGGGTAGCATAATGTATGACATGTTATGTACTAGGCCTGGTATCAGTTTCGCTGTTAGCGTAACCAGTAGATATCTATCCAATCCGGGCAATGACCATTAGATGGCCATTAAACATATCACGAAGTATCTTAAAGGTACTAAGGATAAGTTGATAATATATGGAGGAAGTGAACAACAAGTTAATGGGTATACGGATTCCGACTTCCAATCGGATCCCAATGACAGAAAGTCTACATCTGGATTCGTCTTTACCCTTAATGAAGGTGCAGTTTGCTAGAAGAGTTCCAAATAGGGGCCAACAGTTGATTCCACCATAGAGGCGGAATATATTGCAGCTTCTGAAGCTCCAAAGGAAGTTGTATGGATTATGAACTTTATCACATAATTGGGAGTGGTCCCAAGTATCGAGAATCTGATTTCGTTATACTGTGATAATATTAGAGTCATTGCACAAGCAAAGGAACCAATGGAGCATCAGAAGTCGAAGCATGTGTAATGCAAGTACCACATCATTCAAGAGATTGTGTCGCGAGGGACCATTATCGTGTGCAAGGTACCGAGTGAAGATAATGTAGCAGACCCGCTTACAAAGGCCATGATCGACGTAATCACATGCGTATAACGCAAACGCACGTATTGTTCAAGTAGTATAAAAATATCGATCCCACGAGGACTTAATTCCTACTATTATTATTAATTGTTGATTCTATTTATTTACAGGTATCTAATTAAAGGGAGAAAAGAATGATTGCTTAATTGGTTGGTTGAATGTGGATTTGCTAAATAAATAAAAATACAAAAGAAAATACTAAGGAAAATAACAAAAGACACAAAATACCTAGGGTCGTGACTCCACACAATATTATTCTAAAGATGAATTGATTCTCTTATATATGTGTAATAAATTAATTTGCTAACCTGGAAAACGAAGTTATACAAAAGCCTCTGTCGATGGTCAGTCGCAAATACCTAAATAATCCAATTAATCATATGTCTATGCTAACCGAATTATCTGAATTCATTAAGTTCAAGTTCCAATTATGGCTACCCACGCCCGACATGTATATGTCAATCCTGTAAGAAAATCTATTAAAGAGTTATCTATCCTCAAGGAAGATCGTGAGCTATTGAATCTAATGCTGAAACCTAAAATCCCTTTTCCAAGTTCATTTTAAGTTTACCACATCAATCTTATTGGTGATCAGGCAACAAGAAGCATTAAGCTTAAGATTCAATAAACAAACCAAAGAATTACCCATTATATAATTAAATCAATTATTAAGCTTATTAATATTGTGTTTCATCATTTCCGTAGAATAAAAAGAAAATGCTGGGGTTAGGGGATCCACTTTTATAAATCTCAAATTATTATAATATGGAAATTGCCAGTATTACCCAATTAAGTTGAACCAGCCATAAAGGTGTTGTTATTATTTATCCATAAACTAGCCATATAGGCGGTAATCATCTGTCACCTAAAGACCGACCTATAAGCGGTGTCACATTATGTTACATAATTAAAACCAGCCATTAAGGCGGTATCAACTTTTAATCCATATTTTTAAATTATAATTTCCATATTACAAATTAAAGTGAGATTAATCTACCTTTACTATTTATAATTTAGAAATCTATCTTATTATAATATATAAATCTGCATGATAATTACCAACGAGCCATATAGGCGGTATCCTGATTAAGTCAAATTAATAATTAATTACCAACCGACCAACCAGGCGGTATCTATGCTTAGTCAGGTTAAAACCAATTTATAATTAATGACCAACCGACCAATATGGCGGTATTCTCATTAAGTCAGGTTTTAACTAGTTTATATATTATAATTGAGGGAGATTAATCTAAATTATGATAGTAAAATGCTTCACCCTTACCCCAGCAGTAAATTAACTACTGAACATAAAAGAAAAGTAAAGTAAATAAAATAAAATTTATTACTGAAAGTAAAAGTGCATAATTAAAAGTACTAAAAGTAAAAATGCTTAATTTAAATTACAAAAACATAAACAAACAAGATGCAATCCTTAAAGTCTTAAAGAAACCTAAGGAAGGCATGATTGAATTTTGAAATCAAGCTGAATTTATAGGCGTCAGTGGGTGTCTCGCGTCGCGACGCGCGACCCTTTACGCGTCGTGACGCTCATAGATCATCGACACATGGTGCATTGGCTTCGAGAGATTGTGACACATGTCACGCTTTCATCGGCGGCTGAATTATTAGTGTCGATAGCATGCGATGGTGACACGTGTCATGCACGTACGTTAGCGTGATTCATTGAGATGTTGACATGTGGCAGGCGCATTTTAGCGTCGATGATGATTGTAGGTAGCAAGTGATGGTGACACGTGACAGGCGCACGTTAGTATGGCACATTTTAGAAAATTACGCGCGTTAGCAGGGCATATTTTAGCAAACCTCTCAGAATGTGACACGTGTCCCGATGCATTTTAGTATACGGCACACGTTAGCGGTCACGACGCAGAAGGCTTGTGCGTTGTGATGCACAAAATTACAATTTGACCTTTTTTTCCGTTTTTCACTGCTTCCAGAGTGTCCTGAAACTTTATTTATATACAAAATAACATAAAACACATCCAAATATTCACAAAACTCAAGAAACTATACGAAGTATTAGGTCAAATGAGTGGGAATTAGTGATACATTTACCACTCATCACACCCCCAAACCTAACATTTTGCTAGTCCTCGAGCAAAACAACAAAATAGAATAACATAAACATCTTTAAAATAAACATTAAACTAAGCCACTTTCGTAGGGTCACAGTTGCATTTAGCGTATGCAACAAGCCTTTAAACCTCTAGGTGTCCCTAGTGGACGATTTGTAGTCTCGTGAGGGCTTACAGCAACGATACCCACAAACGGTTTACAAAAGTAAAAAGATAGTAAAACTAATACACACAAAAACAAAAAGACAAGAGAAAAGAGAATAAAGAAGTTAGTAACTAACTAGGTGAAACTTATTATCCAAGTTTAGAGTTGTTTTATTTCTTTCTAAATTACTGAATAAGTAAATTCTCTGATTATTTTTACCTTTCTCCATATACACAACCAACAAAATATTAATCAACTCATTTTTGCCCACAATAGTCACAAGTGTAGTTAAGAAGAGAGTAATATTTTTGTCCTAAAGTTTTATCAGAATTCACAACTTTTTTAAGAAATGGAATATTTTTTTCTGATTTTTTTTTAATTTATATACAATATCTTTCATCCATGTAGGGAGCTTTAGGCCAGTAACTCCCAAACTAGTTGGCTTTGGGGTACTAGGTGTTAAGACACCCCTGTAGGACACATAAATCGGCGACGCTGTTCCAGGCTCGCGGCCCGATCGGGAGTATGGAGTAGTCCGCGGGGGACTAAAACGGAGAATAAAGGAGTCGCCACCCAGCGTGAACTGGGAAATGATTTAAGGCCGCACTCACCCCTCGCAAGGGAAGACCTCAAACCGTTGGGTTCAGAATGGTCTATTACTTATGCCACTTGTAATGAACGGATTTGTGCAATAATCTAACCAAGTCTACGCAACATACATACACAAGGATAACCTACATCTAAGTTTGCATACAACCTATATCTAAGTTTACATACAACCTATATCTAAGTTTGCATAAGACCTATATCTAAGTTTGCATGCATAAAAGTAAATCGACATAACGACAAGCACACAATCTCATGAGCATATTAAATTTATAAATGCGGAAAAATAATAATTGTCTAAACATAAATATTGAAGAGATACAATTAAGCTCCTAATACAAAAGAAACACCTAAATCATGCATAAAATAACATACTATTTCTAATAAATAATGAATAAACACAAGATTAGATGAAACGAGATATGTGCGTCTCTCAAGCGGTACGTGGAATTGTATCCCAAGTTTAGACCGTACTACCGTCCATTCAGATTCGGCTATGGAATTTACGTCTGGGTTTCCATCCGATATACAACGAGAGATAGCACAAAATCATTCATCCAATGGCCATAACATACATGAATCAACAATACGCATGCGAAGAAATACTAGTAAATAATAAAAAAATGAACGAGAATAAGTAAAAGGGTGCCCTCAGGTCTAACCTCTTAAGTCACCTCTGGGAAGTGTGTTTCGCAGTCGTCGGAATGGTAATGCTCTGCAACTCCTCCGGTTCAAGGTCTTCCTTCGTCGCCTCGCTGTTTTGGGCTGCTATTTTCTCTGTTTTTGCTACTGTTTTTGGTTACTATTTTTGCGATAATTAGGGACTGTTTTAGCTTACTATTTTGCGGTTGTTTAGGTGTGTTTAGGGCTGCGGTTTAAAGGTGTATTCGGGGCTGCTTTGAGCGGTGAATGAAAGGGCTGTGTGGGATGTTTTGTGTTGTATTTGAAGGCAGTTTATGGGCTATTTTGTGCGGTTTTGGGGCACAGATATGCGAGACTGTTTGTGCGGTAATTGGGGCTGTTTGAAGTTGTGATTCTGGGATAATTTGAGGTAGTTCAGGGCTGTGATTCTACGGTAATTTCAGGCAGTTAGGGGTTTGTTTTGCGGTAAGGGAGGGCTGTGTTTCAAGGATGTTCTTGCGATGATTTAAGGCAGTCTTCGGTAGGAGTTTCAGTGAAGGATTATGGCAGTTTTCGATGGCAGTTTCGGGGACGCATGGGCTGTGTTTCAAGGCTGCCTTTCACGGTGGTTCAAGGCTATTCTTTTTTTGCTTTTGGCCGTGAATGTATAGTCCTCTCAGGTTTGGTTTATGTCTCTTTTTATAGGAGTGGATTAGGGTTGTCCTTGTACGGGAAAGAAATAAATATTGTGTAATTATGAGGATATCTTTTAATTAGTGTGCAATAAGGAAAAGATCCATTCAATTAGGAAAGTGATTTGTTTAGTTTAGGAAAGGGATTTATGAGATTTGATTTGATTTCTTTAATTTAGGCTTGTGATTTGATTTGATTTATTTAATTTGGGAAGATGATTTGATTTGATTTATTTAATTGGGGAATGCGATTTATTTAGATGTATTTAATTGGGGAAGGTGATTTATTTAGATTTTAACATGTGTTTAATGTGTGGATATTTTTTGGATGGGTTTGGAGGCTTGTGGGCGTGTGGGGATGGCTCTTTGGTGGGCTTAGGCGTGTGGTTGGTGGTGTGTAGGCTTGGGTGTGTGGCTTAGTGTAGGTTGCGGGGGTTTTGGGCCAAGGATGAATTTTAAAACAGAGATCCAACGAGCGAACCTGAAGCTAAGCAAATGAATTAAATCCAACATGGTGTTGATCTTTCCCTTCCGACGTCCGTTTCCCGTGACTTCCGTAACTCAAAGGGTAGTGTCTCCATACGAGGCTCATCATCAGGACTTATATGCAAAAATGCAGTACCTACAGTCGCCCCTATTTTGATGGGACTTGAGTAGTGTGTGACAATGACAATCCTATCAAAGTTATGCAATGCATTTTTACTTACCTGGCTCGCCAGCTACTGCCTGACTTGCATGTTGCTTCAAACTGAGTTGATCTGGTGGTGAGGTTCATCCCTGCAAGATGCTGCGATCTATAGGAATCACTATCGAACTGAACTGATATGATGGTGAGGTGCTTCAACCCCAAGGTTCATCCCTGCAAGATACTGCGATCTCTGGGAATCACTACCGAACTAAGCTGATATGGTGGCGAGGTGCTTGGACCCCTGGGCTTTGTTCCTGAACCTCTAAATGTGGGCTTTGTTCCCTGGGCTTTATTCCCGTACTGTGTTGAATGTGATGGCGAGGTGTTTTCGACCTCTGGGATTTGTTCTGGAACCATCCGTGGGCTTTGTTCCCGAACTGTCACTGTGAGGTTGTCCATTCCCAAACCGTTATTATGAGGTGGTCCATTCCCGAACCGTTACTGTGAGGTGGTCCATTCCTGAACCGTTACCGTGAGCTGGTCCATTCCCGAACCATTACTGTATGAGGTGGTCCATTCCCGAATCGTTACTTGTATCATATGTAGTAGGCTGGTCACCCCCAGACTCAGCTTATCTTTTTTTCTTCATGGCTTGCACTCGGCTAAAGTAGATCATTTGATGCGGTGTGTTCCGTACTGTCATACCATATTACTCTCTTTTACGAGATAGAACCAATAGTTATACATATTTTCGTCCTCAAATGATGTCTATTATCGAAACCAGAGAGAACCTTCAAAGTACCTGATACAACTCAAATCCGACCGTTTGAATAATTGAACTGAACTAGACTCCAAGTGTGTGTGTGCCAAGGTTCTTTCACAGCTTAATCCTTAAGTAAGCCAACTCGATGATTTTGTTTCAAAGAACGGGATCATTGGGTCTAACCAACCTAGATGTCTTGGTCATGCTCTGCAATTACTTCCTCGTACTCAATGTGATATGGCTTTCTTCTTCTTTTCTTTTATCTCTTCATCATCATTTCAATATTTTTTTTTTCAACATACCTACCCTTTAAGGTATCATTTCTCCTCAT
This sequence comes from Zanthoxylum bungeanum, assembly GCA_019454045.1. NCBI lineage: Eukaryota > Viridiplantae > Streptophyta > Magnoliopsida > Sapindales > Rutaceae > Zanthoxylum > Zanthoxylum bungeanum. The sequence continues at coordinate 39,685 of SKCR01050667.1, forward strand.
GGGGTCCTAATACTCGCCCATGGGTAGCTTCACTCTTATCGGTTATAGGTGTTTATTTTTCTCTTAGAGAGTTTTCCTTCGTTCCAACCATATCACATACGTAACACAAGTAAACCAGGATGGACATCTAAGCAAACGATCATTCACTGATCCGCCATCTCTTCAACTAGTCATATTGCCGACTACTCAGGCTCTACTGCTAAGATCCTGTAATTAAGTGCCCGCGAGTCTAGCCGAGATCAACCAATTAAAATATCGGATAAAAACACATCTTGCACTTATTGTTTCTAAGGTTTCACCCTACGGCAAACAATTTCATCACCGGACATATGCCTAACCATCAATGACTTCTCTCTCTCTCTTTTTTTCACTCCACTGGAATTCTTCTTTTCAACCGCTGATAATGTGGGCTTCACCCCCTGGGATTCATCCTGAAAACCGTTGGTGATGTGGGCTTCGACCCTGGGATTCATTCCTGAAACTGATACTGATGTGGGCCTCAACCCTGGGATTCCTTCCCGAAACTGATACTGATGTGGGCCTCAACCCTGTGATTCATTCCTGAAAATTACTGATATTGTACTGTTGCCGCTTCTGGTTGGCTTGCCTTGCCGCTTTCTCTTTTTCTTCTTTGAAGCCTGTGAATACAAAACGAAACAAAACACAAAAAAGAATGCAAGTAAGTTACGTGTATGCATACATGCATGGATGAATTTCCTATCCCGTTGGGTTAGGTCTTCCGCCAGTTCTCCTGGCGACTGCTCGTTCTTCTCTTCTTCAGGCAAAATATTACTTCAATCTTTCCACGTTGATCGGCTCGGTGAACTCGTTCCCTTCTAAGTCTGACAGTCTCACTGCCCCGTTTCCCATCACCTTCTTGACTATGTAGTGCCCTTCCCAGTTAGGTCTGAACTTCCTTTCGAGTCTGTTGTTGATGGCTTTGACTGTTTGAGTAGCAGATCACCTTTCTGATCTTAGTAGGACGCACCTTCTTGTGGAATGTTCGGGCCAACCTTTTCTGGTATAGCTGCATATGATATATGGACTTCATTCTCTTCACATCGAGCAATGCCAAATGCTCAAATCTCTGCGAGGCCCATTCTTGTTCAGGTAACTCTGCTTCTGCTAGTACCCGCATTGACTGTATCTCAACTTCCACTGGCAGTACTGCTTCCATGCCATAGACTAGAGAGTAAGCGTGGCTCTCGTTGCTGTTCTTACAGAAGTTATGTACCCCCCACAGGGCGTACGGTAGTTTGTCAGCCCAATCCTTTTAGTTCTCCGTCATTTGTCTAATATCTATAGGAAACGCTTTCCTCGCGCAGCGGAAGCGGCTTAGGCACCCGGGATCGACCTTGAAAATTTTTCTTCCATTTTCCTCTCAATCCAGAATTTTTCTGCCATAAATTTATATTCCAAACTGCCCCGAACAGCCCTATATTTATTGCTGCCGAATGCTCATCACACATGAGCCATGTAGTAGCCATGAAACACACGCACGCACCAAATCCATTGGAACCATTCACGCACACAGCCTCGTGGCTGTTCAGCTCCCACGCATTGTCATCGAATAACCACGCACTGATTTGTCTCATCCTTTTATGATATGCTTTGATCATGGCTTAGGTAATTCGGCTACCCTAATCTAAAGTCACAGACAGCAAGTTGATCACGTCACTTGACATATGGTTCATCACAAGTCTAATTGATGAACACATGCGCCACTTGCAATATAGATAATAAGCTCATATGCCAGCCACGTCCAGATCAAACAATCACGACATAGCCAATCATCAAACATTCAAGCTTGTTTGTCTTTGTTGATTTAAAATCCATATGCACGTAGATTACTTTGATCTTGATTTGATCAAAATGATGGCCTCCAGATTCGCAACCTTGAGAACAAGATCAATTACCTTGTCGGATCCACCATTTGACCTTCCGAGCTATGTCTCGTTACCAACGGAAAGTAGTGTGGACTACACTCACAATTATATCCCTAAACGTTTTAGAGATTTTATCACACTTAATTTTATTTTTCTTATTTTTCTTTTCTCAACTATTGAGAGAGAATGAGGAAGAAGATGGAGGCTAGGGTTTTCAAGAATGAGAGTGACCAAAAAGAAAATCAAATTTTCTTTATATACTTAGGTCAAATTGTTTCCAAAACAAAACAACTCTCCCCCCTATCCAAAGCAAGAATCGGCCAAGGCTAAGATTTTTATTTAATTTTGTAACATCTAATATTTAATTACCATAATAAAATGATGTTACAAAAATTAAATATGTCATTACCTTTCAAAAAGGTGTAACATTCAAGTAAGATATTTAATTGCCAAAACAAATAAAAATCTTCCCTTTCTTTTTCTCCAAAATCGGCAATGACATATTTTTCTTTATTAATTTTGCAACATTTGATATTAACTTTCCATAAAGTCAAAGTTGTTACAAAATCAAAAAGATTAATGCCATTATAGATTTGTAACTTCCAAAATTAAATCAAGGGTTTCCAAAACCCATAATTTAGAAATTATAATCTTAGCCTATATTAATTATATCATATATATAATTTAAATTTTGTATTTAATAATCATCATATAATTATTAATATCATATATTAACTTTTAATATATAGTTTCAAGTGTGACAAATAATATTATTAATCATATTAATAATATTTATATATATGTAAGTATATAATTGGACTATCCAATTATACTAAATCCGCTATAGTATATTGAGCTAGCACGGGGACCAAATGGACCTACGGTTCCGAGCTCCAATAATCTGGAAATATTAATTAAGCTCTTGATTAAATATTTTGAATTATTAACTCCGGGTTATTCCACTAAAAATCCGAAGTTGCACTCTCATCGCCACAGATGATATATTAAGCTGAACCAAGTCGGTGTCCATCGATATAGTCATTACATACGAATTGACCCTTCACAAGTATCTCGTAATTAGAGCCAGGTCATAATGTCCGTTATACCCCTCTAATTATTTTTACTTTAAGTACTATTGATTCTCTAATGAACGATTTATTCATAACTATTTTGAATTTTAATCTTTCTATTCGTAATAGAAAGACTTGAGCGCTCAAATCGTTCAAGCACCGAATCAACCTTTAAGAAAGATACTCCTCTACTTCTCTCAAGAAGGAGTGAACTCCATGTCTATGTAAAACATTCTCAGCTACACAACAGACCATGCCCCCAAAGTACGTAGCCATTGGTCGGGACTGCTACACCAACCTCACCTTTGTAAATCAAAGGACATGGCCTCCCATGCAAGAGTTCGTAGTACACTCAGGATTAAGGTCATTCCATATATGACCATCTAGTAGATCGAAATGACTTTCTTAGTTTAACGGATATTATAAGAATGTCATTTCCATCTGGGTCCAGTCCTATATGATCGCATCATACAAGGTGCCTCCATTCTCATGTCTCTACATGGATGATCCGGATCAAGATCGTCATACAAATAGAGAATGGACCGCAGCTATAGATAAACCACAAACAAAGTACCCGTTTTGTTTGCTCTCTATGGAATATTTAAGATTACTAACTTCAGACTTAAATCCTCTTGTGTATGACACTCATACACTAAGTCTGAAGGCATATAAATAATCTAGGGTATTTAAGATGATATATAATATGCGAAAATTAAACAAACAATTTTTATAAATGAATAATTCATCGTATTATTTCAAAACACATAAAACCGTTTACATCACATGTAGCTCTAGGGCGTACATTCCAACAATCTCCCACTTGCACTAGAGCAAATGAGACATGTCACATAATCTTAGACCATCTAGGTGACCTTTAAACACTTTAGCCGACAAGGTCTTTGTAAATGGATCTGCCAGGTTCCTATGAAGTTCCTCTCTATATGCTTTTCCCTCTTGTGGTTCTTGGTTCTTTAGAGTTTGCCACCGCACCACTATTATCGCAATAGAGTGTGAGTGGTCTATCCATATCTGGAACAACTTCCAGATCTCCTAAGAATTTACGGAGCCAGACTGATTCCTTAGCTGCTTCACAAGCTGCTACATATTCAGCCTCCATGGTGGAGTCAGCAATGCAAGTTTGCTTTATACTCCACCATACTATAGCCGCACCACCTATGGTGAACACTGATCCAGATGTAGATTTCCTAGAATCGACATCTGTCTAAAAATCAGAGTCTGTATATCCCCTTAGGATCATATCCTCACCGGAATACACATGCATATAATCTCTTGTTCTCTTAAGATACTTGAGAATGTGTTTCATAGCCACCCAATGATCCAATCATGGGTTTGACTGAAACCTACTGACTACTCCCACTGCAAAATAGATGTCCGGTCTCATGCATAACATAACATATATGAGACTACCAACTGCTGAGGCGTATGGGATATGTCTCATTTCCTCAAAATCTTGAGGTGTCTTAGGAGACTGTTCCTTTGAAAAATGAATTCCATGTCGATAAGGCAGATTGCCTTTCTTGGAATTCTGCATCCCAAATCGCACAAGGATCTTTTCGATATAGAATGCTTGAGACATAGCTAACAGTCGTTTCTTGCGATCCTGAAGTATCTGAATCCCAAGAACATAACTGACCTCTCCCAAATCTTTCATTTGGAATTGGTTAGCTAGCCAGGTTTTCACATCTGATAATATCTTTACATCATTCCCAATGAGTAAAATATCATCAACGTATAAAACAAGAAAAACCACATTCCTTTCAATGACGCGCTTGTATAGACAAGGCTCATCAACATTCTGCTCAAAATCATAAGACTTGATCGTGGTATCAAATCTTATATTCTAAGATCGGGATGCCTGCTTGAGTCCATAAATGGACCTTTGCAGCTTGCAAACCTTTTGCTCTTGACCTTGGGCGATGAACCCCTCTGGTTGTATCATATAGATACTCTCATCAAGATTTCCATTCAAAAATGCAGTCTTGACATCCATTTGCCAAATTTCATAGTAATAATATGCGGTAATGGATAGAAGAGTACGGATGGATTTAAGCATGGCTACTGGCGAGAAATTTTCCTCATAGTCAACTCCCTCTTTCTGGGTATAACCATTGGCCACTAGTCTAGCCTTGAAGGTCTGTACCTTCCCATCTAACCCCCTCTTCCTTTTGTAGATCAAATTACAACCTATGGGTTTTACCCCATCAGGTTGGTCTACAAGTTCCCAGACTAAGTTAGAGTACATAGACTCCATCTCTAGGTTCATGGCTTTGAGCCATTCCTCTTTGTCAGAATCATCCATTTCACTATTATAGGTCAATGGATCATCTATGCCATCGCTGAATGCGACAACTTGTGCCTCTCCAACCCTAAGGTAGCGATCAGGTTGTCGTACAACCCTCCCACTACGTCTAGGTGGTAGATCATTCTGATGAACTTGCATCTGACTCACAAATGTCGAAGGTACTATGTGTTTGTCAACTTTTGTTGACTGTGGTGTGCTCGTCGAACCAGCAAGTAACTCCTCGAGTAACACCTTACTCCGAGGTTTGAACTCCTTCATGTAGTCCTCCTCTAGAAACATGGTATTTGTCGATACAAATACTTTGTTATCATCAGGACTATAGAAGAATCCACCCCTAGTTTCCTTAGGATAGACTACAAATAGGCACACCGGAAACGTGGCTCCAACTTTGTATTCTTATTCTTCAGCACATGTGCTGGACACCCCCATATGCGGAAATGTCGTAAACTAGTTTTACGATAATTCCACAACTCTAAGGGAGTCTTAGGAACAGATTTAGATGGAACTACATTAAGGATATGCATTGCAGTTTGCAGTGCATATCCCCAGAACGAACTAGGTAGTGAGCTATAACTAAACATAGATCTCATCATGTCTAGTAGGGTCTGATTTCTCCTCTCTGCAACACCATTTTACTGTGGTGTTCCAGGCGCTGTGAGCTGGGAAACTATCCCATGCTCAACTAAGAATTCCTCGAAATCTCTGTCGAGGTATTCTCCTACACGATCCGATCGTAGAATTTTGATTGTCTTACCTAATTGGTTCTCAACTTCAGCACGGTACTCTTTGAACTTTTCAAAGATATCTGATTTGTGATGCATTTGGTAAACATACCCATATCTAGAATAATCGTCAATGAATGTGACGAAGTATTCATAACCACCTTGGGCTCTTACATTCATCGGTCCGTAAACGTCCGAATGTATTAGCTCAAGTGGTTGACTGGCTTTTATATCTTTTCCAGTAAAAGGTCTATTGGTAATTTTTCCTTCTAAACGTGATTCGTAAACTGGTAAAGTTTCGAGCTTTAACTGGTTTAAGGCTCTGTTCTTTATCAATCTGTCTATCCGGTCAAGGCTAATATGACCAAGTCTAAGACGCCATAGATATGTGTCATCGTGAGAAATCTTTTTCCATTTAGTTTTAGGTTTCCCAACCTAAAACATTTCTGTATTGAGCAGTGGCTTATGTGTTAACGGTCTTAACACATACAAGTTATCTTCTAGTTTCCTTAGCATATAGGTAATTCATTTATGAAATAATAACTATTATTATTAGATAAATGATAACTATCATGTTATAGTTTTGAAATAGAAATCAAAGTTCCATGACAAAACAAGAACAAACACAACTTGTTTAAATTCAAATAACTTTTATTTGAAAAATTGAAAACTGATAACTCCCACTGTTTTACTGAAATATCATCCCTTGTCCTAACTCTCATAGTAGAATTACCTTCAGCAAGGTCTTTACGTATGTGAAATAGCCGTACCTTTAGCCTTCCCAGTGTTATTCTTCTTCATCTTTGCAGATTTAGAAGACTCGGAAACATTTACCTCATCACCGAACCTACGAGGATCCGCAAGCATGGACTCGCAATGGGTGAGCTCATTAAGCAGTTGGGTCAAAGTAAAAGTCAACTTGTTCATAACATAGTGATTTTAAACTGTAGGAAACTCTTCGAAGAGTTTCCATAATCATGGCCACCTGGCTACGCTCGTCAATACGAGCTCCATGGGTTTCAGTAGTGTTGAGATAGGTCATCTTCCTCAAGACGTGTGCTATCGGAATGATGTCCCATCCTTCATCCTAGCGGTCATCACTGAGATCATGGCCTCATGGCGTTGACGCTCCGAAGGCTGCCCAAACATGCCCTACAATGACTCCATCATCTGAGATGTTAGAACCAAGGTTCATGCTTTGAAGCAAGAACCTCAGACATCCCTGCTAGCAAGTAGCAGCGGGCTTTCTCATTTCCTGCAACCTATTTCTGGTAGGTATCGCACACAGCTTGGCCAGCATTTCTGGCCGGCTCGGGAGGACTCTCCTCCGTCAGGACAAACTTTAGGTCTTCACAGACCATGATAGCGTTCATGTTACTTTTCCACTTAACATAGTTTTCTCCCGTTAATTTATCATTTGAAAGTATGGAAATAATTGGAGAAACCATGGCTGGAAATAAAATAAACATGCATTTAACATTCATTCATCGCATATTAAAATCATCAAATAATTTTGGCATATAATTAAACATGATGCATGAACCATGAATAATGAATTAGAAACCTAAGAGAATTACTATGCACGGAAATCTATCATTCCACAAGTAAGTGCCGCCGCAGGGTAGGTCAAGTAATTGCATGATAGATCGAGACAATCTCAGTCAATTTAATATATGCGGGAATAACTCTTATTCCTATATTAACCAACTACCGTTTCATTCGATCAAGGAATTTTATTAACAATTAATTATTCCTTTATAAGTGTAACCCGTCGTTTCGGGATTCTTGGACTTAACGAGTGAAGTGCTGCCGTAGGGTAGGTCAGTTCACAAGATACATCTAGAATCCCTATCCTATCAGAACCCAACCTGATATTGACCCAAAATGGACACCATCCGTAGGGGGACGAAAACAAAGCCGTCTCGAGACGCCTTTTGAATCTCACGTTTTTGGACTAACAACGGAGATCGCGGGATATACTGTCGTATATTCCTCTCCCACTCACTATTTTAAAATTAGGTTTCTATCTTTAAAATATCTAATATTTTATTTTAACTAGTGGGTATAACTTTATGGCGGCTAAATCATAATTTTATTTACACTAGTTTAACATAAGTGACCTAACCAATTTTAACTCTTAAAAATTATATCACTAATATTCCATTAGTCTCTACTAATAGTTTTACTCAATTAAACTAATTTAATTAGAGTGGTATTAGTGAGCTATTATATTTTAACTCTTAAAATTACTAGAACACTAATAAGTTTAAAATTTATGGAATTCTAAAAAGGTCAAAATTTAATTAAACATTTTAATAAATCTTAGTGCGTTATAAAATCCAATGGTACGTGGAATTGTATCCTGAGTGCAGACCATATTATCGTCCATTCGGATTCGGCTATGGAATTTATATCCGGGTTTCCATCCTATATACCAATGGAATTTATTATGCACCAATTAAGCCCAATATATTAGAATTCAAATTTTAAACCATAAATCCAATTAATCTATTTAATTGATTCATGCATATCATATTCTAATTTAAACATTTTAAATTACATAAAATCATATTTTTATGTCTATAATGATAATTCATCTAAAATATGTTATGGCATGTAAAATGCAAGAGTGGACACCCTAAGCTATATGACATGTTATTCAAACAATTCGAAATAAACATACATATAACATAAAAAATATTTTGCATTGACCAGGCTCTTATTTTTCCTATACTAATCTAATTAGTACATAAGATTCACCAAGGCATCCCTTGGTCTTCAAATCCCGCTTGAAAGTGGCGTTGGCTCCTTTTGCGACTTCGGTGTTCCAAATTACAAAAATTGAAATTTTACATTGAAAAATAAAATTACAACAAATGTAAACAATGGCCTTATGGCCTTACATCCCAAAAACAAAACCAACTACAAAAATAAGAGCCGGAAAAATTTACGACCAATGCAAAATCCATTCATCACATGAAATAACAAAAACATTCATCATATGAATATCATATTGTGCCCACTCATCTAAACATGCATATCATATTTATAACTCATATAAATATATTAAAACAGAAACTTTAAATGAAAAAGAGAAGGGTTAAGAACACTTTTCAACTCTCGCTCTTGATGCCAATTGTAGGAAACGCTTTCCTCGCGCAGCGGAAGCGGCTTAGGCACCCGGGATCGACCTTGAATATTTTTCTGCCCTTTTCCTCTTAATCCAGAATTTTTTTTTTGCCATAAATTTATATTCCAAACTGCCCCGAAAAGCCCTATATATATTTGCTGCCGAATGCTCATCACACATGAGCCATGTAGTAGCCATGAAACACACGCACGCACCAAATCCATTGGAACCATTCACGCACACAGCCTCGTGGCTGTTCAGCTCCCACGCATTGTCATCGAATAACCACGCACTGATTTGTCTCATCCCTTTTATGATATGCTTTGATCATGGCTTAGGTAATTCGGCTACCCTAATCTAAAGTCACAGACAGCAAGTTGATCACGTCACTTGACATATGGTTCATCACAAGTCTAATTGATGAACACATGCGCCACTTGCAATATAGATAATAAGCTCATATGCCAGCCACGTCCAGATCAAACAATCACGACATAGCCAATCATCAAACATTCAAGCTTGTTTGTCCTTTGTTGATTTAAAATCCATATGCACGTAGATTACTTTGATCTTGATTTGATCATAATGTCGGCCTCCAGATTCGAAACCTTTGAGAACAAGATCAATTACCTTGTCGGATCCACCATTTGGACCTTCCGAGCTATGTCTCGTTACCAACGGAAAGTAGTGTGGGCTACACTCACAATTATATCCCTAAACGTTTTAGAGATTTTATCACACTTAATTTTATTTTTCTTATTTTTCTTTTCTCAACTATTGAGAGAGAATGAGGAAGAAGATGGAGGCTAGGGTTTTCAAGAATGAGAGTGACCAAAAAGAAAATCAAATTTTCTTTATATACTTAGGTCAATTGTTTCCAAAACAAAACAATCACTCCCCCCCCCCCCATCCAAAGCAAGAATCGGCCAAGGCTAAGATTTTTATTTAATTTTGTAACATCTAATATTTAATTACCATAATAAAATATGTTACAAAATTAAATATGTCATTACCTTTCAAAAAGGTGTAACATTCAAGTAAGATATTTAATTGCCAAAACAAATAAAGTTAATCCCTTTTATTTTTCTCCAAAATCGGCAATGGCATATTTTTCTTTATTAATTTTGCAACATGTGATATTAACTTTCCATAAAGTCAAAGATGTTACAAAATCAAAAAGTTTAATTCCATTATAGATTTGTAACTTCCAAAATAAATCAAGGGTTTCCAAAACCCATAATTTAGAAATTATAATCTTAGCCTTATTAAATTATATCATATATATAATTTAATATTTTGTATTTTATAATCATCATATAATTATTAATACCATACATTAAATTTTAATATATAGTTTCAAGTGTGAAAAATAATATTATTAATAATATAATAATATTTATACATATGTAAGTATATAATTGGACTATCCAATTATACTAAATCCGCTATAGTATCTTGAGCTAGCACGGGGACCAAATGGACCAATGGTTCCGAGCTCCAATACTCTGGAAATATTAATTAAGCTCTTAATTAAATATTTCAATTATTAACTCCGGGTTATTCCACTAAAAACCCGAAGTTGCACTCTCATTGCCGCAGATGATATATTAAGCCGAACCAAGTCGGTGTCCATCGATATAGTCATTACATATGAATTGACCCTTCACGAGTATCTCGTAATTAGAGTCGGGTCATAATGTCTATTATACCCCTCTAATTATTTTTACCATAAGTCTCATTGATTCTCTAATGAACGATTTATTCATAACTATTATGAATTTTAATCTTTCTATTCGTAATAGAAAGACTTGAGCGCTCAAATCGTTCAAGCACCAAATCAACCCTTAAGAAAGATACTTCTTTACTTCTCGCAAGAAGGAGTGAACTCCATGTCTATGTAAAACGTTCCCAGCTACACAACAGACCATGCCCCCAAAGTACGTAGCTATTGGTCGGGACTGGTACACCAACCTCACCTTTGTAAATCAAAGGACATGGCCTCCCATGCAGGAGTTCGTAGTACACTCAGGATTAAGATCGATCCATATATGACCATCTAGTAGATCGAAATGACTTTCTTAGTTTAACGGATATTATAAGAATGTCATTTCCATCTGGGTCCAGTCCTATATGATCGCATCATACAAGGTGCCTCCATTCTCATGTCTCTACATGGACGATTCGGATCAAGATTGTCATACAAATATAGAATGGACCGCAGCTATAGATAAACCACAAACAAAGTACCTGCTTTGTTTGCTCTCTATGGATTATTTAAGATTACTAACTTTAGACTTAAATCCAATTGTGTATGACACTCATACACTAAGTTTGAAGGCACATAAGTAATCTAGGGTATTTAAGATGATATATAATATTTGAAAATTAAACAATCAATTTTGATAAATGAATAATGCATCGTATTATTTCAAAACACATAAAATCGTTTACATCACATGTAGCTCTAGGGCATACATTCCAACAATATCTTATGTATTGTCTTATTGGCTGCCCCGACCGCTCCATTTTCTGTGGTCTATAAGGAGACAACTTGTGATGTCCTATCCTTTATTTCTGTAGCATTGCCTTCATTTCTCCTTGAAACTGGACTCCGTTGTCTATTACTACATGATGCGGCATTCCATATCGACATATGAGGTTCCGGGCTATGAACTTTTCCATCTGCTTCGCTGTGACATTACGAAAGGACTCGGCTTCCACCTATTTTGAAAAGTAGTCTACTGCCACTACTATGAAGCGATGTCCATTCGATGCGTGTGCTCGAATTTCTCCGATCATGTCAATTCCAATGCTGAGAAAGGCCACGGCTCTGACAGCCCATGCAACTCTGTTTGTGGCAAATGGATCAAGTTACCGTGCGCTTGACAATCGTGACAATGCTTTACCAGCTTTGCTCAGTCAGCTTCCATGGTTGACCAGTAGAAACCTTGTCTTACTATCTTGCGAGACAAATTCAATCCATTTATGTGCGGTCCACATACTTCGGCATGTACTTCTTTCATTGCCTTCTGAGCCTCTTATTTTCTTAAACACTTCAGCTGGATGCCATTCGCTTGTCTCTTGTATAATTCTCCCTTCAAATTCACATATTGAGAAGCCAACTTCTGAATGGCTATCATGTCATTTCTACTTGCTTCTTCCGGGATTTCCCCGCGTTCTAAGTATCGCTCGATATCATAGTACCAGGGTTTCCCATCGTTGACCTCTACTTCTAAGATCCTTTCTATCTCGTAAGCAGGTCTCCTTACTGTTGTCAACACTGGAGGTCTCATCACCAACTTTTCTGGGTTTTCCCAAGTTACGGCTAAGGTAGCCGATGTGTCTGCCATTTGATTCTCTTCTCACGGCAAGTGCTGGAATTCACAATCGGGGAGGGCTTGTGCCAGATTCTTGAGATGGAATAGGTAGGGTTTCAACCGTTCTTCCTTCAATTCCCATTCTCCTTGCATCTGTCGGACTACCAACATTGAGTCTCCATAAATCTCCATGTTCTTAGCCTTCAAGATTATCAATGCAGTCAATCCGAAGGCGCATGCTTCATATTTGGCCATGTTGTTGGTTACTCCGAACGTCAACCTCTTGGCCATAGGCAAGGTTTCTCCTTCGGGGGTTGCTATCACGATTCCTATCCCAGCTTCTTTGTAGTTCACCACTCTGTCGAAGTACATCTTCCATCCTTGGACCGTTATTGCCTGAATCTTCTCGTCTGGGAATTCAAACTTGTATTGGTCTCCTTCTATGGGTTGTAATGCTAGGAACTCCACCACGGCTCGACCCTTGATTACTTTAGAAGTGAGATACTTGATATCAAACTCTGTTAGCAACACCAACCATCTGCCTAACATCCCTACTAGCGAAGGCACCGAATTCAGATACTTCAAGGGATTCTCTTTTGCTACCACTTGGATCTTGTAAGATTGGAAGTAATGACGCAGCTTTCTAGATGCCCATACTATTGTCAAACAGATCTTCTCTATTTCTGATAGCGGGCTTCGTACGGAAGCATCTTCTTACCGAGGTAGTAGACTGCATGCTCTACCCATGTAGGGTTGGCATCTTCCGATACTATTATCTTGCTCAATGCCTCAACCATGGCACGCATGTGCTATTAAGATGCGCATACAACTCCCAGATGCTCACATGTGCTCGTGTTTTCTTCAAATGACGCAGCACCACATCTCCTTCAGTATTATCCACGTTCTCTGACACTTTTCTACCTTATGTTAACACTCTGTTGTCCTTCTCTACCGTATCATTGTAAAAACACCCACTGCGTGTCATTCCTCTCACCTCTTCTTCATCACTACTTTAGAAGTCCTCCCAGAAATTCTTCCCCTGCTCCATTTCATCCTCACTATTGCTATCCCAAATCCCCAGGCAAAAGGCTTGATGGTCAAAGGTTTGGAGGACAAGGCTTTCAGGTAGGCCGGAGCTAATCATGTAGGTTGGTGGTGGGACAGAGTGATAGTTAGGTAGGGGGTTTCTGTGTTTATTGGGTTGTTCTTTTTCTGGATCAGGTATTTTATAGGAGTCGATGAGGTCTTGGATTTCATGCCTGAGGCAGATGCAATTATCGGTGTCATGGCTTTTCTGCTGGTGGTAATGGCAATACAGGTTCATATTGAGGTGTGGTGGTGGAGGATTGGGAAGTGGTCTAGCTTCTAATGGTTTTAGGAGTCTCTGTCTCGCCAACTTCTCAAGCACTTTAGATAAAGGCCTACCCAGGTTATAGAAACGCCGGTTTTTGATGGCGGTAACCTCGGCAGAAACGGGTTTGGCTCCTGACGGCTCCCCGAAGGTCCTTCTGTTCATGCCATAAAACTTCTTATTCTCCACTTCTTCTTCCTCAATGTCCATGACAATCTCCCCAACTGTCGAAAATCAGTAATCATAGAGGTCATCCTCCTCAGTTTGCCATAAATTGAGGGTTTGGTGCCCTTGATGATCATCTTGATCTGATCCTTCTCTGAGGGTCGAGTTTGCATCTTCAGAAGCTGGCTTCTCCAGCGATCCACATAATCCTTGAAGCTCTCCTCCGGATTCTGTTTGGTATTCTCCAAGTCGCGAAGCGACAAATCGATCTCCAAATCCTTGACATACAGATTCAGAAAGGCCTCTGCCAATGCTCTCCAATCATCATTGACCTTCCTCTCAAGTCCATGATACCATACCATGGGTGCTCCCTCAAGCGACATCCCGAACATCTTCTGAACCTGACGCTTCGACAGACCCACTGAACTCGTCACAGAAATATACTGTCAGAGATGGACCCTCGGATCCCCGTTCCCATTGAACTTAGCTATGTCAGACATCTTGAATTGAGCCGGCAGCTGCTCCTCAAAAGTCATCGCCTCATAGTCCAGCAAATCCTTATGTTTACCCTTCAGCTTGCGGGTAATTGACTCTACCTGATCCCGGAGTTTCGGCAACTCTGCTTGGGACCCATTTATCCTTCCTGTGGCATACTCGGCCACATCATCATCAAAAACAGGGATATCATCACTCAACCTGTTCGGAGGCTCTTCACACCTCACATTCTCATGGCCTCTCCCAGCACGGGGCACATCCATATTAGCCATAGCGGTGGTCAAAGCTTGCAACTGCTTGGTAACCTTGGTGAGGCAGGTCTCCAGCTAATCCATACGGGATCCTTTGTTCTCTGATTCGCTCATGTTCGCTAACAGCTTTTTGATGAGTCTTTCATCTTCCATAACCCAACGGGTATCTATGGTGTCTTTTAAAACCGCATGTTAGCATGTATGCGTGCGATGAATGGAATATATAAGTCGGCCCATTATCGTTCCAAAGCATTCAACCATACTATTGCGCGATGCAAACTTGTCCCAGTTGAAAAGGCCCAACAGGTTTACACTTTTGTGATAACATGGCTAAACAACTTCAAATGATAAGAGGCCCAAACACAAAATGGCCCATCGACATCTTAGAAGCTTTTGGCCCAATTGTCATAGGACCCGAACTCGTCCCAGTTTAAATGGACTAACAAGTTCATATCTCCTGATAAGAAGTCCAACTGAATCCAAATGATGATGGTCCCGAACACAAGCATAAATGGATATTTTCTATTGGTCATACAACTACGGTTCACATGCGGGTTTATAAGGGTATAGACAAAGGCTCCCGCTGGCGAATGATTGCCCATAACTAGGACTCCTCACTCAAGGGTTCGAGCGACCAAGTGAGGGCACCTTTTTTATACCTTAAGGTACGTACCAACGAGTTATGGTGCATGACTGACTGTCAAATGGATTCCCTATTGAAGATTCCCCAGAGGGAGGGTGGAGCGAACTCTCTTAAATACCCAAGTCTCTTAGGCTCTTATCGCCTTGGTGATAGGAATAAACAATAGGTCCTCCAAATTAGTCGATCACGGTAAGCTACGAGTAAATGATTATCTAGGTGCCTTCACAACTTTTCCTTCTAGCTATAGAAAGATAGTGAATGAAGGAAGACACCAAACCATTACCTAGCTCTAATAGTGCCTTTGATTAAACACCTTCAACCTACTGTAGACACGGTTAACTAAAACAAAAATCACAATAATTACAAAGCATTATTTCGAGGCCGATTCTCTATCCCCAATGGAGTCGCCAGACTGTACGACACAGAAATCAGCGACGTTGTTCCAAGCTCGCGGCCCGGTCGGGAGTACGGAGTAGTCCGAGGGGGACTAAACTAGAGAATAAAGGAGTCGCCACCCAGCGTGAACTGGGAAATGATTTAAGGGCGCACTCATCCCTTGCAAGGGAAGACCTCAAACCGTTGGGTTCAGAATGGTCCCTTATTTATGCCACTTGTAATGAACGGATTTGTACAATAATCTAACCAAGTCTACGAAACATACATACGCAAGGATAACCTACATCTAAGTTTGCATACAACCTATATCTAAGTTCGCATAAAACCTATATCTAAGTTCGCATAAGACCTATATCTAAGTTTGCATGCATAAAAGTAAATCGACATAACGGAAAGCACACAATCTCATGAACATATTAAATTGATAAATGCAGAAAAATAATAATTCTCTAAACATAAATATTGAAGAGATACAATTAAGCTCATAATGCGAAAGAAACAACTAAATCATGCATAAAATAACATATTATTTCTAATAAATAATGAATAAACATAAGATTAGATGAAACGAGATATGTGTGTTTCTCAAGCGGTACGTGGAATTATATCCCAAGTTCAGACTGCACTACCGTCCATTCAGATTCAGCTACGGAATTTACGTCTGGGTTTCCATCCGATATACCATGAGAGATAGCAAAAAATCATTCATCCAATGGCCACAACATACATGAATCAACAATTCACATGCGAAGAAATACTAGTAAATAATAAAAAAATGAACGGGAATAAGTAAAAGGGTGCCCTCAGGTCTAACCACTTAAGTCGCCTATGGAAAGTGCGTTTCGTGATCGTCGGAAAGGTTAATGCTCCGCAATTCCTCCGGTTCACTGGTTCAAGGTCTTCCTTCGTCGCCGCGCTATTTTGGGCTGCTATTTTCTCTATTTTTACTGCTGTTTTGGTCACTATTTTTGTGGTAATTAGGGATTGTAGCTCACTATTTTACGGTTGTTTAGGTGTGTTTAGGGCTGCGATTTAAAGGTGTATTCGGGGCTGATTTTAGCGGTGAATGAAGGGGCTGTGTGGGCTATTTTATGCGGTATTTGAAGGAGGTTTAGGGGGCTGTTTTGTGTGATTTTGGGGTACAGATGTGTGGGACTATTTGTGCGGTAATTGGGGCTGTGATTTTGCGGTAATTTAAGGGATTTGATTTGATTTCTTTAATTTAGGCATGTGATTTGATTTGATTTATTTAATTGGGGAATGTGATTTATTTTTTATTTTAATTGGGGAAGGCGATTTATTTAGATTTTAACATGTGTTTAATGTGTTGGATATTTTTTGGATGGGTTTGGAGGCTTGTGGGTGTGTGGGGATGGCTCTTTGGTGGGCTTGGGCGTGTGGGTTGGTGTGTGTGGGCTTGGGTGTGTGGCTTAGTGTAGGTTGCGGGGGTTTTGGGCCAATGATGATTTTAAAACAGAGATCCAACGAGCGAACCCGAAGCTAAGCAAACGAATTAAATCCAACAAGGTATTGATTTTTCCATTCCGACGTCCGTTTCCCGTGACTTCTGCAACTCAAAGGGTAGTGCCTCCATACGAGGCTCATCATACAGTGCCTACAACCCCTATGGACTTAATTACTTAGACTTCTGATATAAATATATTTTTCTAACATCTTTGATCCATGTAGCGAGCTTTGGGTCAGTGACTCCCAAACCAGTTGGTTTTAGGGCACTAGGTGTTAAAAGACCCTTACGGACTTAATAACTCAGATCTCAGACGTTTTTTTTCTATCCCATCGCTTTTTTAGATGCTTCCTCCAATTAAACTAGAGCACTGAATATTACAAACTCGTCAATTACTACTCATGTCCATATGTTACCATGTATGTTGATAATACCTGTCAACGGAGCATATGAAGATCCATTTAATCAGTTTTATGGAGAATTCACAATTAAATAATTCAAAATGAAATAAACAAAAATTAACTTGTTACGAAATAGGTTGAGATACGTCTCAGGAATGGAAATTCCTTACACAACTATCTCTTACACCAATTTCACCTAATTAATCAAGTTAAAAACACAAAAAATATAAAATATTTTTTTTGATTTTTGTAAAAATTTTTAATTTTTTTGAATTTTTCGTAAATTTTGGACTAAAAATAAAAACAACAAAAAAATAAAATACTACAACTATTCCCACCTCCAAACCTAAATAAGACATTGTCCCCAATGTCTTAAAAAGTAGAAGATGGGTTTAGAAGATAGTACTTGGTTAGCTGAAATTCTACATCTAAAAATGGAATTAAAGGTTAAGATCCAGATTTATCCAACGCTTCTTACCACGATCATTGTCAGACCAGTGAAAATTAAATCCTAAGATTTTGTGGTTCAAAGGCTAAGATTTTGTCAATTAAATCCTGGGTAGTTCTGGCAGTGAAAATGAGTTCTTTTAAAGGTTTTGACACGAACCAATTTCTCTGGGCATCATCAAGAAACACACAAAGAAAATCATAAAACCCATCTGCATTAAACAGCCCAATCGGTTTCTAGTGTATGTTCAAGTTCGCCAAAGATAGCACTGTAAAAATCTCCTCCAACGTGCCCAACCCTCCTTGCAAAGTAATAAAATCATGAGCACGGTTAATCATTTCTACCAGTCGTTCAGACATACCTGGCCTAATTAGTTCCTCTTCATTTGATGGTCCAATCAGATTCGCATTTGTCAAAGGTTTTGGGATGATTCCCAAGACTTGACTGCCTCTTCCTGTATGGCCTTTGAAACGACCCCCATTAGTCCAAGATTACCACCACTATATACTAAGAGCATATTCCTTTCAGCTATGACTCGACCCAATTCTTATGCTGCTGTAACGTATTACGGCTTAGTACCAACACTAGTACCACAAAAGACACAGATATTTACAACTCGTCTTCTTGAAGTGGCTTCCATTTTTATCTGGATGCCTTCAAAAGTGCAATGATGAGTTGAATTTATAGTACCTAAAAAGGGTGAGTAATAATAGCACAAGTATCTTCTAAAGGACGATTGTTAGCAAAATAATAAACGAAATCGTGAAAGGTCAAAAAGTCTGGATCCTGTCGGTGAAAATAAAGATAATTACAATAGAAAAGCAAATCAAATCAATTATTAAGGCAACATAATTGTGTACGCAATATGCCACTCGCTTGGTATATAAATCCATTAGGATACGTCTCAAGAATTCATTCATTACTCATCCATCACTAATGAATTAGCTCTCGTCTTTATGATTGCCAAACATCATTCCATCTATCTTGTTTTGCCTCAAATGCTCCATTTGTGTTTTTCCCTAAAAAAAATATCACACAAAATTAGAAACTTTACAATGTGTATACACAAAATATGCAAACATAAATTACAACAAATTGCATGGGCTGCCTCCCTGCTAGCGCAAAATTTTTCGTCTTCAGCCAAACGTTACTGAAGTCCATCTGTCAATGAGGTTTCAATGTGGTTTTTGATGTCCGCGTAAAGACAATCCCGTGAGCGTTGCTTTTGAAAGTTCTCTTCCAACGGTAAAGGGGCAAAAAGAATTTTGTCCCATTCAGTGCTTATGCCACATTTTTAAACTTTGTCGCTCCAGTGGTTCCTGAAAAGAAAGAAAGAAAATCGGGAGGCCTCGTATGGTGCTTGACTTTGAATGGAAGTTCCATTCTGTCAAGCTTATGGGCGATGTCTTTGATCTATACTCCCCAAAACAGTGATGTTTCTCATGAATGCTCAAGATCTTTAATTTTCTCCTCTATTTGCTCTGCTTCTTGCTCCATATTTTCTTCAGAGATGTATTTAGGATTTCTTCATTCAGCTCTTCATCTGTCATCTGTGAAATACCTGATCCATAAATGTCAACTTAAGGATGTAAAGAGATGTCAGAATTTAGGTTTTCATCCTCTGTGTTTGATATGACTGGCTCAGGTAGATCTTCTTCAAACATTGTGCAAAGCAAGCTCCAAGATCGTCATTTTGAGGATGGAAAGTTTCATCCTCTCTTGCTGGTATAATTTGTACAAACAACTCTGTTTCTTGATCTTCGTCAGAGTCAGAAGAATAATAAAAATCAAATTGAGACTTTGTTGGTTCGGGCTCCTGAACTGATACCTCTGATTCTTGATACTGCTCAGCCTCGTCCTCTGTTATGATTTCATGATGAATCTCATGATATTCTAAGGCTTCCCTAATATTATTTGAATTTGCTCCGTGAGATATGTGATTCGGTTTAACTGTTAATTATCTAACTTGATATGTCATCCTTTGTATAGATGCCGTTTGACTCTGAATTTATGCATCAAATTGAGCTTCCCGTTCCTCGAGCCAATCTTTGAGCATGTGAATCAACTGATCTTCCTCTGATGGTTCTGGTTCTTGATGAAGATTGTAGATGGATGGTAGATAAGATGGAAAATGTGATGGTTCTTCGTACCTTGAATGATTTCGATAATTCTGCCATTCTGAAAGTTATATCCATTGATCGCTCGGGTGGTTACCATCGCATATCGCACATCTCCTCATTGTGTTCTCTTGAGCAAATGTAGTATTGCTTGTTTCTGACATCCAGTGATAATTGTTGGGCTGGACAACAGGCCTCAGAAAATTGGTATGTTGCTCCCTGATTTGGGGTGGATCTTCTTCTATTAAAGCTCGTAATCTTTCAATCTCCCAATAAAAATCCATGTCAACCACCTGAAAAATAAAAGAAGGAAATAAAAATTACATATAAAAATAAAGAAGATTAGATACAAGTAAATTAGATAGCTTCAAAATTAATAACTAAAGAAAAATAAGTACCCGGCAACGGCGCCAAAAACTTGATCGGCGTAATCACACGCGTATAACGCAAGCGCACGTATCATTCAAGTAGTATATAAATATCGATCCCACGAGGACTTAATTCCTACTATTGTTTTTAATTGTTGATTCTATTTATTTACAGGTATCTAATTAGAGGGAGAATAGAATGATTGCTTGATTGGTTGGTTGAATGTGGATTTTCTAAATAAATAAAAATACAAAATAAAATACTAAGGAAAATAACAAAAGACACAAAATACCTAGGGTCGTGACTCCACACAATATTATTCTAAAGATGAATTGATTCTCTTATATATGTGTAATAAATTAATTTGCTAACCTGTAATACGAAGTTATGCAAAAGCCTATGTCGATGGTCAGACGCAAATACCCAAATAACCCAATTAATCATATGTCTATGTTAACCGGATTATCTGAATTCATTAAGTTCAAGTTCCATTATGGCTACCCACGTCCGACAAGTATATGTTTATCCTGTAAGGAAATCTATTAAAAGGTTATCTATCATCAAGGAAGATCGTGAGCTATTGAATCTAAGGCTGAAACCTAAAATCCCTTTTCCAAGTTCATTTTAAGTTTACCACATCAATCTTATTGGTGATCATGCAACAAGAAGCATTAAGCTTAAGATTCAATAAACAAACCCAAGAATTACCCATTATATAATTAAATCAATTATTAACCTTATTAATATTGTGTTTCATCATTTCCCTAAAATAAAAAGAAAATGCTGGGGTTAGAGGATCCACTTTTAGAAATCTCAAATTATTATAATATGGAAATTGCCAGTATTACCCAATTAAGTTGAACTAGCCATAAGGCGGTGTAATTATTTATCCATAAACCAACCATATGGGCGGTAATCATCTGTCACCTAAAGACCGACCTATAAGCGGTGTCACATTATGTTACATAATT